>PVKA01010150.1:0-65337 GCA_004027165.1 Ctenomys sociabilis | reverse complement strand
ACACACACACACAGAGTCTAAGGCCTAAACATAGTAGTGATGATACTTTCTTAATAATCTCCCTGCTATCTTGGCAGCTGACATTTAATTCAATGATTGGAGGCAACTGACATCACCAAAACCTACCTTGGCAGTGCCTGCTTAGGCAGAGAGCAGTGGCCAGGGTTAGATCCCCAGTGTGCCAGCCAACCCTACCTGTGGGGTGTGCTGAGAGGCCAACTGAGAAGAGGCATAGTGGTGCGTACCTGTAGTTCTTGGGAGGCTAAAAAGAGGAGAATCATTAGGAGTCAGATCTACACAGTGAGACCCTGTAGACTCTGTATTAAAAAAAAAAATCTTTTTTTTTGTCAATGCTCACTGACAGAAATCATTTACATAGTTTTACAACCTAGAACTCCTTCACACCAGAAACAGTTCTGGATGCTGGCAACTGAACTAAGTGCATCTCCTGTCGTCCCTCACACAGACGTAGAAATTTACAAGCTGAGCACCTCATGCTTAGTTTAAGTACCCAATACTGGGAGCAAACTTATATTCTTATCTATTGGGAGGGAGAGATGATAAACCACTTCCATTTTGTGTTTTTGTTCTTGAACTGAGTGATAAAATGGCTACAACAGAGCCAATTGCTTTGAAAGTAATGGGGTGAAGCTACACACCTCATTACTTTCGGCTCCAGATTCCTGCCAAATCCACCCAGCAGACACTATAACAGGGTTCAGTGATTTGCCCATTGTGTTTGCAAGTTCACAGTTTGTGTTGCAAACTGTCCCCACTTCTTCTACGCAAGGACACACATTCAAATATGTAGATTTCAATAGTTCAGAGAAAGAAATTCAAGATGAGATAAGCGCTACTTCTTGCAGCTTGCAAATAGTAGTTCTAGTGTTGCACAGCCTTTGCATATTTTTACAAAAATCTTAATTTCAGAAATAACTGCCTCTTCTAAAGGCGGGTTAAGAACTGTGTCTTGAGAGATGTGTTTCCTACTGCATTTGTGGGTCACTTATCATGGTGGAGACTTAATTACTACTCCATAGAAAAGGCTATCAATGGAAAAAATATAGCCCTCTAACTTGATTTAATCAGAAATGGTTCTGCAGCATGCAAATAAGGTTAGTGTCTAATTATTTCTCCATTTTTATCTCCATCAAAGCCCATTAATTCTGAAAGATATTCTAAACAATGAACGCTGATTTTCAAAATGGAGCCTAGGGTATTATGCAGGGGATTTTTATTTTCCAAAAAAAATATTTCTTGAGAATGTAGTTCTTGTATTATGAGAGATAGACATAAATATATATTTAAAAACTAAATATAGTACAACAAAAACGAATGTTTATACCCATCATCCATTTAGGGGAAAACTGTTCTGTGTGCAGATAGAATGTAAATAAAGGAAATCAGAAGCAGGAAGGATATGGAAAAAGAATGTCCCTCTCTATTCTTCAGGAATTGCTGTGACATGAAAAGCAAAACTTCATTGGAGAGGGGAGAGAATCTGAATTTCTGCAGCTCAATACAGGTTTTCTTAAAAAATTTTTTGAGGGTCTGGCCAAATAGCTCAGTGGATTAAAGTGCCTAAAAGCAGGCACAAAGGGGCAGGGTTTTGATTCTCGGACCTGTCATGCAGCCAAACCCCTGGGGTACACTGAGACAGCTATTGAGACTGGGCATGGTGACAGGAGCCTATAATCCCAGCTCTTGAGAGGCTGTAAACAGGTGGATCAGTATGAGTCTGGTCTAGTAAAGAGGCCCTGAACGCCTTGAAGACTCTTCCCTAAAAATGCAAACAAAACAAAACAGAACAAAACAAAACAAAACTGTAGTCTGGAGATTCCTAATACGTTTATATATTTAGTCATTTTTATAAAACTATCATAATCATCATTCACCAAAGATATATGTGTGAGATGTAGACAGAATGTATTTTCAACAAATCCTCTACTGGATTGTAAAGGAAAAACAAAAACAGCAACAACCAACACACATCCAAAAGTTAAAATTCAAGGAAACAATGTTTTAGAAATTAACAGCTAAATAGCTTTGTGTGACACACATTTTGCTCCAGAGAGTAAGGCAGAAAACAAAGGGATGGAGAAGAGAAAAGCAAGAGGAGGAGGAGGAGAAGGAAGAGATACCTAGGAGTTTAGTTAACTTACCATCATAGTGGAAAAAAAAAAAAAAAACCTGCTTGTTAACGAGGAAGCCTTGGTGTGAGTATTGATCCAGTTCCGATGAGAAGGAAATGGCATAAATGTGAGGCTGCTCCAGGTGTGTGTTGGGTTAGGGGAGAGGGGAGTGGTCTTTCATGAAGTCAAAGTGGCTGGAGCTCACCTCTGCCTTCAGAGAAGTGCATGATCCTCACGCTGGCTTACTAGAATAAGTGTAAGTCTAGATACAAGGAAAGGTGCTTACATAGTTGGACACATCTTTATTCAGATACAAAGACAATTTCTTCTAGGCTTTAGTGACAAGGAAAATATCTAGAAATCTACAAGAGTGCAGATTAGGAACCATAGTCCAATGTAGATTAACTCATTTTACACTGACAAAGTGAAGTCCCTAAAGAATGCTAATGTCTGGCTGGACATACAGTCAATAAACAAAATGACTTATTTTTAAGCTGTAGCTCACATTTTTTAGATTTTTTAAATCACATTTTATGATTTAGAAGAAATAAACTTTACAAGGGCCCTATACTATTTCCCTGTGGAATATCTCAGTTCCTAAACCTATGGAACAAAGTCTACAAGTCTGACTTGCTTCCAGTATCCTCCGTCAGTTGATCAAAGTAGCTCGGAATTTTTTTTTAATGGAACATGACATGTGCTTTAAAGTAAGCCCCTTTGCAGTGTACTTGAATTATTATCTTTGTGGCAAACAGAGAAAAATTGTATCTAGTGACCTGCCAAATCTACTAGCCTGTTAGATTGGTTTTGCGTCTCTCTGAATCTCCTCTTTCACATGGAAATTGCTAACTAGGAAGCATGTTCTTGGGAAGAAAATAGAAGAAAGAACCGTAAATTGAATTTGTGACTGGAACAACCAGCTGGCAGCATAAAGGATGGGACTTTTTTTTTTTTCTGAGATCAAAAATGAAAAAAGTTAAATCCATCAAATTCATTTTCTTCTGTTGAGAAACATCTCTAAAGCAACGAACTCATTTGGGATTTAGAATCCAGGCTGTAACTAAGACAATGGTTTAATCATGTCAGAAAAGATGGCCAGAACTTTTATTTGTGTTCAATGAGCTGAGATAATTTTACCCTCCTCTCTGTATCGTCCAGAAAAAGACTTTTAGGGCCATTCAAAAATGGAATGCCTTTAGCTCTCACCTTTTATTTTAAGGACCTAGGAGGAATGTTTGAGTCATCCTAATTTCACAGACATTTTCCTGAGAAGGAAGGAATGTGTCTTTTTGCACCGAGTGTCCTTGACCTTAAATATACTGAGTGGAGGGTGAATTTGACAGCTTTTGTTCTAAACTTAGCTCTCAGTCGCTATTTCAGTCTCAATAGAGGAAAGACTGCACTTTGTAATTAATACCCAGGAAATTAGCAATCAGCAATGGGGGAAAGATAAAATAGGAGTGTGAATGGATCTCAACCGCCCCTGACAGGCAGAGGCCAGTGAGCTCTGGCAACGACAGAGGGCACAGACCCCATGCCAGCAGTTGCCACTGCAGTTCTTCTTTTCAACTGGCATCAGTGCTTTTAAACGTGCTGAATCAGTTGTCCCAGAAACATACAAGGAAGTTTGCTTTTTGCCCCTGGACCTCTGACTATTTGCCTTAGAGTGTTTTTCCTTTCTTTCTTCCTCTTCTGTGCCTTCCTTCCTTCCTTCCTTCCTTCCTTCCTTCCTTCCTTCCTTCCTTCCTTCCTTCTTTCCTTTCCTCCCTGCCTCTTTCTTTCCCCTCTCTCCTTTCCTTTCTTCCAAGCTATGGTCCTTTTACTTCCCTTAGAAGCATTCTGGTGTACCAAAGTTAGCTCCTTTATGAGGAGGATAGAAGTCCCCTCTTCCATTGCACAGAGATAATAGAATGTGAAGTTTGCGCTCTAGAGGGCAGCTCTTGGGAGGGTTCTTGACAGGGTCCGCAGAGATGCTGTCCCTTTGATATATATATATATATATATATATATATATATATATATATATATATATATATATATATATATATATATATATATATTGATCCGCCTGTTTACAGCCTCCCAGGAGCACCACATCCAGTCTCAATTGCCATATCAGCTCTCCCCAGGGGTGAGGCCGGCATCTCAGACCCAGGGATTAAACCTTGAACCCCAGGCCCCTGTGCCTGCTTGCAGGTGCTTTAATATGCTGAGCTATTTGGCTGACCTGAAGCTGTCCCTTTGAAAGCATGGATACCATAGACTTCTGGAAGAACTTACACTGGTTGGGGAAAAACAATGAAATACAGATTGGCTTTTTCTTTTGTAGAAGTGAATGAGTGTTCATAGGGTTATATATTCCAGAGGAATAGTCCTTCACAGTAGAGGTAATAAATATGTTTTAGCATAAATACGTACGTGCCTCTCTCTGTGTGTATGTATTCTCAGATAGATGAAGGGGGATTAAATGGGCTGCCATCTTGAAATCTAGGGCCAACCAGTCAGGAGGTTTCTAGTACCCAATTATAGAACTTTTTTTACTACTGTTTACCCAGTAGACATTCTGGAAATATCACATTTCTACATCAGCACAGCAGGAACCAGAGTTTCATTTTCTTTTCTGTTTTTCTTTTTCCTAAAAGCAACTTCTCATCTCCATAAGATTATTTGTTTATTTTTTAAGGCCAGTGAGATAGCTCTACTAACCACGCACCTGCTCAGGTAAGCTCAGGGACCAGGATTCTATCCCCAGCACCAAGGGCCAGCCTTGCCCCAGGGACTCTGAGCCAGCAGTGGTGGGGTGGGGCCAGCCTGTGCTCTCAGCGCCTGGAAGGCTGAATACAGGAGGATCACTTGGAGTCTGAGCTGAGTAGTGAGACCCTGTACCAAGTACATTAAAAAAAAATCTTTTATTTTCCTAGTTCATGTAACCTTTCACAGCAATGGTTATGGTGTTTGCTTTCTTTCTCAGGTCTGATTGTTTAGATCTCAAGAGAGCTCTCTGTCTGCTTTGAGATGTTTGATCGTTCTGTTTCTCCCACTCTTCACCTTTATCTGGCTTTCCTGTTTCATCACCTATACCAGCTCTGCCACCTCTTTTATGCCACTTCCTTGCCCTGTAAGCACTGTCTGTTGATTATAAGTTGTCTCTTTACTGTAGTGACAATGAAAAACCTCACTTCTAATAATTTGACAGTGATACACCAGGAGAGACTACAGATAACCTATTTCATGGTGTGTCCTTAGAAAGGCAATTCTACCTCTCTGGCTCTTACTTGTTTCTTTCACTAAAATGAAAACATTATACTGGATATGTGCATCTCAAATTTTAGGATGCATAAAGCTTGTCCAAACTTGTGCTAAAAGAGCATGCTCCCAGGTTTTTCTCTCCAAACTGTAATTCTCAGCATGTACCTATGAAGCATTATTTTAGCCATGTTTTGGTGTTTGTCCCTTCCAAAGATCATATTGATGTTTGCTTGCCATTGTGGTAGTGTTACGTAGGGGAAAATTCAGGAGGTGTTAAAAACAGTGAGCCACTGGCATGGTGGGTTTATTTTGTTTATCAGAGGGAGTTCAGATCCTCTTTTCCTCTCTTCTTTCCTGTCTCTGACTATGTCTTAATTTAGCAAATAGGTGCTCATTAGGTACTGTGATATTGTAGGGTGTGGTGTTCATATGCCTATTATCCCAGTACTGGAGAGGCTTAGGGAGGAGAATCATTGTGAGTCTGAGACCAGCCTCAAGGATAGCCTCTACTGTATTCCTATGCAAAAGAAAGAAAGAAAGAAAGAAAGAAAGAAAGAAAGAAAGAAAGAAGAAAGAAAGAAAGAAAGAAAGAAAGAAAGAAAGAAAGAAAGAAAGAAAGAAAAGTAATACATACCTGTATTCAAAGCACTTTAGTTTAAAAATGACTTTTTATACTTTTCAAATATTTTTTATTTATTTACTTATTTGGCTCACTCTTACTACCAAGCTCAGATTTCTAGTGATCCTCCTGTCTCAGCTTCCCCAGCACTGGGATAACAAGCATGCATTACCACATCTGGACTTTGTGGCCAGCCCTGCAACACCCAGGTTTCCAGTCCTGGAACCATATGACAGGTGGTTCTGGTGTTTGAGCTCTGATCCTTGCACTTGCCAGGAAGGTACTTAGAGCACCAAGCTATCTCCCCAGCCTCTCTCTGCCTTTTCTTAGACTTAAAGGTTTACTCTCTTTTTCTGTCTTATACTTTGGTGACTTATAGCGAGGTTAAAAATACAAAGTTGCTATAAAATGTACATATAAATGTGCTTCTGTTTTTTTCATTTTGAAACATCAATTCACTTTTATTTGCTTTTAACAGTTTTATTAATATATACTTGACATCCAATTGTACATATTTAAAGTTCTGAACCGGTAAGCTTATCTGTCACTTTCAATTATTTTGATATTTCTAGAATTATGTATAAATCAGATCATACACTCTATACTATTTTTTCAGTTTATTGTCATATCTTCCTTTTTATATCTATATTATGAACCCTATACCACATCACTATAAACTAACAACAATACATTGAAACTAAGAACAATACAATATAAACTAACAACAACACAAATTTACAGGTTGTAAATTCAAACATCACGTTTTTTACAAATTTAATATTTGATTGTGGCAGGACACGTTAATGAATGTGCAGCTCTAAATGAATGGCAGTTAGGGGGCATAATATTTGCTTTAAGTTCCATACTCTATGCCTCGAAACTTCCCTCTTACAGAGGGAGGAAGGTTATAAGTGTCATGTGTGACAGACACCACCTGAACTCACAAACAAAACTTAGTATCACAGTTTACGGAACAAACTGTCATCCCATGACACAAGAGAAAACAATACACGTGCACACACAGAGAATAATATCTATGGCATTCCAGAGCAAAAAAAAAAACAAAAAAAACAAAAAAAACAAAAAAAAACCAATACCACTACATGGAAACTCTAATTGTGAGATAAGACAATTCTTTAGACTGTAGTAAAAATACTCAGAAGGGAGAAGAGGAGAAGTGAGGAGTAAAAGACAGAGAAAAAATAGGTGGAGAGCAATAAAGCAAACATGAATATTATGCTTATCTTTTGACTTCTGTGTATCTCGTTTATAAATGAAGGGTTGGTGTAGGAATGTGGGGGGAGTTCAGGATACATTTTTGGAAGAATACTTTCAGTTTTCATTTAGACCTAATATGCATCTTAGAGTGGATAAAGAGTGAAAAGATCTTGCTAAGAAAATAACATTATAGTGAAATAGAATATCCACAATGAATATGTGATAGAATCATCACGATTTCTTTTTTGTGTGTGTTTACTTAGGTTCTTGTCCACTATATAGAATGCATGTTGAAATATACAGATTTAAAATAATGAGATGATCACACAAACATTTTTGTCTCGGTTTCATCACCTTGGATAATGTTTACTTCACAAGACTATATCATAGTTGAATAAGAAATTTTGCATAGAGCACTGATTTTAGTGACTGACTGAGTAGTGGTTTAACAATAGCTTCCTTTATCCTGGATGCTTTGGGTTCACGTAGATACAGAGTTTTCTCTGGACACCATAGTGTTCTTTGATTGCATTGAAGCCTTAAGACAAAATTCCAACTCAATTCTCTGCTCTCTACTTGTATCTTAGCTAACCAGACAGATCTATGTCAGTGGTTGGATAGTTCACATATTTTCCCTAAAATTTATCCATCTGCTAATTCCTTGCAGTACCTACATTAATGTGTTCTACTTAACAAGAACACAGTGAAATTTCAGACAGTAAGAATTATGAGGTATTGGCACACTGTTTCAAATGCTAGCATTTCCAACATTAGCAACTCTTCGTCTGGAATACCTGAAATTGTCAGGATTTCTAAAGCTATAATATGCTTATGCCGAAGCCTGCTGCATTTTTTGACCTCACACATAGACCATGAAAGGAACTGAAAAGGAAAGCAAAGCAAATAAAGTCATTTATCAATATACTTGTCATACTTCCCTTAGCCCTAATTAAAATTAATCTCTGTTTTATACTAACTTTTAGATCTATTTTTTAAACCATTTTCTCTTTGATGAAGAAAAATGTGTTCCTGGTTTTCAAACATAACATAACAACCCTCCCTCTCCCATCCTACCTATTTGGAGAACTTTTTTCATGGTTTGAAACCTTGGCAAAGTAAATACTTACCATCCGGAATTTAATATTCTGAATTAAGGAAATTTACTAGAAATGACAGTACTTCATTGCTGAGAGAGAGAGAGAGAGAGAGAGAGAGAGAGAGAGAGAGAGAGAGAGATCATTTTAGTTTTCATGGAGAAAAAAATACGTCTACCACCTTCTACGACAGAAGCCTCCATCATCAGAGCTGACATAAGTTAAAAAGTTCAAACAGAAATAGAAACATAAGTCACTAGGAAGAAAGACCACAATCTATTCAGCCCATTTTAAAGTTAAATTTTAGCAAACAGACTTCCAGAAATGGACATAGCACTTGATTGGAGATACAATTGTAATAGCTGCATTCTAACTGAATTTTCTGTATATCTTGACTTTAAATAGCTGCAGTTCACATTATAATAGCATTTTAAAAATCCCTTATTACTTTATATTTCTGAACAGAAAGGAGAATTCTGAGCACTTTTGACCTGAACAAATGCCCCGAAATGCCCTTGAATGAAGGTGAAAAAAGCTGTAATGAGTATGGAATTATTTGTTTTCTCCGTCCTTACTAACACAGAAGTCAAAAGTGAAAAATGACAAAAATATCAACAAATACAAAACCCTGAGCTTGCTCCACATTGCCGACATGGGAATCTGCATGCCAAGGACAGCCTTCACAGAACTGCCAAATGAGACACTGAACTCATTTTGTGACTCCACCTGGGATTTAGAAGAGAGCCAGATAAGTTTCAATATCAAGATACATCAACTTTATGACAACAAACTTGCATGGAAGGAATTCCAGCCTGTTGAGAGATTGCTGCAGTGAGAGATGTTCTCCCCCATCAGGCCTGATGACCCATCAAATTCCACTATTCTTTTTGACTTCTTCTGCAGTAGGTGAATTCAGATGGGAGTCCTATATTCAGCCACCTTTTGGGTGTGGTTGGCCTGCAATCTGAAAGAATGACAGCTGCTTTTTATCTTCGGTTACAATGAAAATGATTTTGGGAGACATAATGATTCCATGAATTCAAAGTCATATTTATTTATTTAAAAAATTATGTGTTTGGGACAGAGTCTTGGTATGCAGCGTGTGCCACCATGCTCAGTCTCAGTGGCTGGCTTGGTGAACCTGGGGCAGGGCTGGCATGGCATGTGGTTCTGGGGATCAAACCCAGGTGCTCATGTTTGCCAGGCAGGTGCTTAGTCTGCTGAGCTATCTCTCCAGCCCCTTCAAAGTCATTCATTGTTGAATGTGAACATGTCACAAATATTCATTGATAATAAAATATATTGACAGACATAAAAATCTCTAGGGTTTGGTAAGATAATGAGAGAAAAAAATAATACTTGAGAGTATGTTTGGAGGTTGTAGCACAGGAGCACATGTACTCATATATCTTTGACTGAGGACAGGTTCCTCCCCTAGGGTGGTTGGTCGTCCTCTTCCACTGGGTGTGAACTTTGGGAGGGACACACATGGGGCAGTGAGGGAGACAGGGGAGCTACAACCCCGACCCCTGAGCTTTGTCTTAATCACTTTCCTTTCAATCTTCAGAGAGTCATGGGTGTGTCCAGTAAATTGGCATAAAATGAGTGAAGCCATGTCAGATAGGCACTGTGATTTGCCAGTAGGTTTCAGTGTGCAGGCCATCTGATTCTTGTGCCCTGTAACCTGCTGTCCTTCATAGACAGTACCCTGGCTGCTATGAGGGTGGACATTACAGCCTCAGCTTTTGCAACTCCCTGCATGAAAACAGACTGCTTTCCACATCCGCTCAGAGGCATTCTTATGACAATGAATCAAGATATGGTCCCAAGACAAAGCCATGCTATTTTACCCCTTCTATTATGAAACCAAGCTGAGTTCAGTATTTAAAATAGATTGTATTTTAAAATCATAGCTTAAAAATTCATGCATCAGTCTCTTCTTATCTTAACAAATATTTGATAATTTTTTTGTACATTAACAGCATGTTTTCCTGGAATTTGCTTTGAGAATGCAAATTTGGAATTCATATGAACTGTGAGAAGCCAAGGAAAACAAGATGTCATTTTGCAAACAAAATTCTTCAGTGATTTATGTTCTTGGCTTCAACTTTGGATCATCATTGTTGAAGCATTTGAACCACAAAGAATTGGCTGAACTTTAATGTCTCATCAAAGACTTTAAATTATTAGCCAGGTTTCTAGGGCCTTTGCCAAATTATGGAATATTATCTGGGAAAAGTGGGCAAGGGTAAAAGAATTTTTAAATCACTAAATCCTGGTTTTCACAAAGATTAATGGCATAAGTATATGGATTGAAGAAGTTGATTTTGTAACTTTGGCTTCAAATTTGATACTGTATTTATTCTTTGGTCCAACATATAAGTTGAAAAGGCTGTCTGGATTTTTGTCATATACATACAAAAGTGATAATAATTGTTGTTTGCAAAGAAATAGTTCAAAATGTTCTTTTCTATATGTATCTTGGGTATTTTTTGGGTGATATATATTATTAATCATCTTACTTTAGCTCATGGATCAATATTGTTTTATAGCATTTAAAAATGTATAGTACTTAAAAGTATACTCACCTACTGAATAAATATGCTGAATTGTGGTAGAACAATATATACTCTCAGGTAGCCTTAATTAATATATATTAAGTCTGGGAAACAATAATAGAGTGAAGGTATCCTCGATAGTGAGTAAGCAAAAATAGTGGCTAGGACTTACAACAAACCGTATAAATAAAACTTAGAAACTTAAGGGATAAGGTTATGAGTAAGTAAATCCTAAAGAATATGCACAGCCACAAAATAGGTTTAGATGCCATGGTGTTCTTCATGCATTTATAAATCATGTACATGGGCAAGAGATAGAAAAAACACTGTCTTAACTTGAAGTAGTTAAAAAAAAGTATAGTTTTCCTTTTGCATAAAATTGACATGTGGGGCGGGGGAGATGACTCAGTGGAATAAGCGCTTCCCTGGCAAGCGCAAGGGACTGAGTTCAATCCCCAGTTCCGTCAAAAAAAATTATATATATATATATATATATATATATATATTATATATATTATATAATATATATATATTATATATATAATATTATATAATATATAACTAATTATGAAACAAAAACGGATAGATTTTAAGCAAGTAATATAAAGGTTATGACCACTGTAAGGTAAACAGATATTCTCTGCCCCCATCTGGCTTGGGGCCTGCTGACAGTGGACCGAAACTTCTACCAATCACGAGTGAAGATGAATGTTTATGCCTCCTTCTTCTTTTATCTGCGTCATGAAGGTCAGGTATTGTGCCTCAGCAATAAGATTTATAGGATTGAGGGGAGGAGAATCCACAATGGCAATCTCTTTATTGCAGAGTCAGAGGATCCAATTGCTTCTCAGCTCAAGAGACTGGAACCTCCAGAATGCAGGGTTAAACATTCAGCCCAAGACCAAACACCTGGAAGCTCCTTGGGGAGTTATTGGCATGAGTCTCTGTTAGACAGTTGAAGAAACTAGTCTGATGTCCGCAGGCATTTGCCCAGCACAGTGGGGAGTTCCAGAATCTCAGCAGATTTCCTCTTTCTTCCCCTTTTATACCACATAGGTTTCAAGCACATTCAGTCTGGTCAGGTCCTGTTCCCTCGATTTGCTGGTCCACATGCCAGTCATCTTTGGAAACACCCCAAAGTCATATACAGAAGTGTGCTTTACTAAATTATTAGGCATTTTAATCTAACCAAATTAAGATACAGCAGTCACAATTGAACTATTGAATATTGTGGTTTTATTGATTTTAATTTTTAGAGAATACAAAAATAGTAAAAATAAAAAGAAAGGAAAAAGAAAAACACATATTATGAATGTTACAGAATTTCACCAAACAAAATGATAGCAATTTAACAATGGCTGTTACACTGCATATTCTTTCCTCAAATTAGATGGTCAGATTACCACATATAAAACTGTCACTTTTCAAAAAAAATATTAAAAATTAAAAAGGAGAGAAAAAAATCAAGCATTAGCTGTTCTTTACGATAGACCAGCAGAAATCAGCTGTACAATTACCCAAGTTATCCTATGCATGTATATATACAAATACACCATTATAAATAATAGCAAGTGTTATGAGGTTAAAAAAAATACAAGGAGATGCATGTTGAATTTAATTAGGGAAATCCCTGGAATTTCTTTAAGGAAAGGGCAATCAATCTGAAGTTAAGCAGTGAGAAGGAATTAGGTAAAGGATGGAATAAAAGCCCTTTAGCCAACCAGCCCAGCATGGGAAGAATACTGAGACAGTTTGCATCTTAGAAAGAAAGATAAAGAAGAAGTCTGGAAAAATATATAGAAGGCAGATTATATACACTTTATTGAGTAGGACTAAGATAAGACACAATTTTCCAAGTAAAATATCTTCCAAGTGTTTAACCAAATGGATCTTACCAGATTTGTGATTTAAAATCTATCACTGCCTCCTGTGGGAAGTGTATGTTTGTTGATGGTTAGGTTGAAAAAGAGAAAAGCATTCTGAAGACTACAACATGGATTCAGGGGGCAGATAAAGGTGGCTTGTTCTCAGGGATTTATACAAAAAAATAGCATTTATAAAAAAATAGAAAGTAATGAAAATCTATAGAATTTTTTCCTTAGTAATGAAAGACTTTGACACAGATTAAACATGAGTACGATGCAAGTGAAAAGTCAGGTATAAAATATTCTCATTATTTTTGGGTTTGGGTACGGGAGGCCAAAAGAATGACAGTGACACACTAATATTAGTGAAAATAATTGCTGTTTATCAGTCTTCAAGGCAGGCTTGTTCTACTCCAACTTAATTTTCCTATATCATCTCAGTGCTATCTGAAACATACTGACTTGAGTAATAGTTCAGTTTTTCTCTTCTTTTCAAGCACAGAAGTATCAACCTACATATGGATACACACCCACTGTAGAATTATTGCAGCAATTATAATATGCTAGAAAATTAATCTCTTAACCTCCTTTCTTCTACCTGAAATGCCATGTTGCATAACTCCACACATTTAAGTTTCTAGAGGAGAATGTTTTCATTTTCAAAGGGGCACAGAATAAACAAATCAACTTTGGAAAGTTTACTAAATTAAATCACACCAGTAAGTACATGCTTGATTAGTAATTGCCATAATAAAAGGAACTGTAATAAGCACATATGTAATATATAAATATAGACTTTTTCATAAAAGAGGAGGTATTGCAATGGCAAGCAGAAATGATGAAATGACACCCAGGTTTGGAGGCAGATTTATTTATATTGATGGCACTGAATGAGATCATTCTCAGATTATCAGGACCCAAACTCAGGTGGTCTAGGACTTTTATTTGATCAACAAGAAGGCAGCAAAGGAAGAGCAGCCTGGAGTTCTTCTGGTCAGCTAACAGGGTGAGATCCTGGGTTACAAGGGTAGGTAAAGGTCATCAGCTCAGGAAGTTTGGTCCAATGGGACAATAAGGCAACCTGTGTCTTCACTTATGCTCTCATGGTTACAGGGGTGAAGAAAGTAATTACAAAGCCACGAAACAATTTCAAAAGAACAAGCTTTTATTTTATTATTATTATTTTAATTTAGTACAGGTTCTACAGGGTCTCACTGCACAGATCAGACTCGTAGTGATCCTTCTGTTCACAGCCTCCCAAGCGCTGGGATCACAGGCATGTGCCACCACACCCAGTGTCAACTGTCATCTCAGCGCTCCCCAGGGGTGGGGCTAGTGTGGCATCAAACCCCTGGCCTCTGTGTCTGCCTAACTAGGCACTTTAATCTGCTCAAGTATTTGGCCCTAGAACAAAACTTTTTAAAAGAACCATTTCTAGTGTTCAGTTTTTCCTTTTCAGTATAAATCATAGCAAAACTGATCTGGTGAGATTTCTGTTAAATTTGGCAATTTTCTTAAACTTCTAAACTTCCCCCATGCAAACATCATTCATAGAATGAAGGCTCCTCCTTTATTAGCACAGACAGAATCCCCTGAGGTCCTGATTCCCCGCACCTGGTTCGTCCTCAGGCTGGAAGAAGCAAGTTGAGACCTACCCACACCTGGTACCACATATGTGACCAAAGGTGTCACTGTCACCATAAGCTTTCAATCAGTGGCTCATAATTTGACGAATAGGAGAGAAAGCTCTGCCAAAGGAAAGTTTAAAGGATCTCTCCACAGGAATGGACTGCATTTGAAACAGAGTGTGGAAAAGCTCAAGCCTAAAGGCATTGTCAAAAGAAGAAAGTTTGGCAGCAACCAGTTAAAAAAAGAAGCCTCTGAGAAAGAAACAATCAGAGTGACATGCCAGGTGGTTTCCCAGAGAACAGGAAGAGGGAGTAGTTCTTGTTTTAGGACAAACCTTACAATTGGCCTGAAAAGTGATTCCTTCTCCGGGGCCTTCAGCGTTACCCAAAACAAAAGAGCAGAACATCACCTGTCATCTGTCAGTGTAGCCTCATGACTCTGTGTGATGCCAAGCTAGGCGGGCACCTTACAGAAGACCATATGAATTTTGAAGGAACATAAATTCAAACCAAAGCTTTCTGACCTTGGACTTCCACGTTTTATGTCCTTTCTACATTCAAAATACATTATTCTATCTTACTAGCTGGAACAGTCTTACTGCAATCCAGCACCAATCCAAAAGTATAAATGAAAATGAGACAATCAGAGAACTACTATAGTGGGATAAAAGGCTGGGACCTCAGCAACAAATAACAACAAACCCTTCACACACAGTATGTTGCTTCTGGACTCTAGTATTCTTTTCAACAAACCCATCACAAGGCTCTGAAAACCACAAAAGCAGAGTGATTGCATGAAATGGGAAACTGACGTCACCAAAGAGAAACCTAAACAAACTCTTGAGCTTCACTTACTCTTTGTGCTCTTAGTCAACTTAAAAATCATTTATTTTAGAGCTCATGCAGCTGTGCAGTGTATTATTAGCTTCCTCCTAGTTTGCAGTCAGATAATAGCTCCAATGTGGGGGTTATTATAACAGTTGCGTATGTTGCTCTGCAGATACTTGAATGCCACTTTTGCTGAAAACATTAACTTTTCATATGAGCCTAGAGACATCTGAGGGTTGCCTAAAATGTGTTAAAAGGCTTGGCATCTCTAACTGTGCATTGCATATATCCTCTTTGTGGTTACCATATTGATATGTTAATCATTTAAAATGTATAGTCTAAGACTATAAGACAGCTTTAATTTGGAGGTCCAATGGAGGGGTGCGTGTGTGTGTGTGTGTGTGTGTGTGTGTGTGTGTGTGTGCATGTGTGTGCTTTCTCTCTCATAACTCTGCCCTATTTTTGTGCTTCAACAGTTGCAACAGCCAAGGACCTAACATCCTTCAGCCATGCTACAAGGGTCAGACCTGCAAAGCCAAGATCTTTTGTCCAAGATGATGATGTAATTTATATGAAAATTCAATGAACTCTAGGACAGTTGACTATGCTCACCCAGAAGTCCAAGTCTATCTCACAAAGACACATAGTTTGGAACCATATTCCCGACCATTGGAAATTTCCAGACTTTATCCCACCCCAGAAAATCAATAAAAACCTGAGGTCTTCTTTGTTCTGAAAGCAGCTTTGTCCCTTTATCAACAAAAGCTGAGGTTCTTATTCCTCACAGCTGAGATTTCAATTTGGCTAAAGACCTACCCCTACTAAGCTTTTCTTTGCAATAGTATTTATGCTTGCAATATTTCACCCAGTCTCTTTTCAACCATCTCAAGATTTAAAGATCGTATTGTGTAGTAACATAAAGTCCAGAGACTCATGTATACAATATTTTTTTGTCGGAACCGGAGATTGAACTCAAGCCCTTGCACTTGTCAAGGAAGAGCTTATTCCACTGAGCCATCTCCTTAGCCCCTCATGTATGTAATACTTTTATGACAAACAAATACGTCTTTCATCCTGTGGCAAGTGCCCCTTCAGCATACTTTTAAATGTAGTAGTACAACGTAGGATGGGTATTTTTTAACCAAAATGGAAATATCAGTAAGAAGAAAGGGATACGATTTCCCAAGTAAGTTCAAACCTAGGCTCCCCCAAAGAAAATGTTCAATCTAAGTTCTTCAGAATTATCCTTGGCTCCACATGTCAGCCCCACATTAGGATGGGAATCAGGCCTCTAATATTCAGGATAAACCCCATGCAACGTTCAACAATAGCAGCCCATTCAGCGTCTCTCAGGAGTTGGAAGCAGATTCTGCCAGGTCTCCCGGACTGGAGTGACATTTTGCTAGCTCCACAGTTCTGTGGTTTTAGAGGCAGTTCTGTTCACATGGCGAAGTGTGGACTCTTCACTGTCCTCATTCACTTGGCAATGTCCAATGCATTCCCTGAAATATAGGTGGGAGCAGTCATGCCTTCAGAGCTCTTGAGCTCCTCACCAATGAATATCCCCAAGGTCTATTATTTGTGTATACTACTGTGGTGGTCTGAGCCCCTTTTGGACAACTTGAGCTAGAACTCTGAAAAGTAAGCATAATACTACAATATATGGAGCCGAGACTCAAGCCAATACTGCGCAGTGAGCCCCAAGCTTCATGGGTGCTCTGGGAAGCTCTATTTATATTCTGCTATCAAGACTCTGCTCCTCTGGTCCTGTCACAGCCATGATCACTGTGGAGATATCTGAAATGCCTTTAGGGTCATTCTTCTATTGTCTTGATGACTAACATTTCTGTCTGCACTAATCCCTTTATTAAATATTTGGTAGACCATATCTTTGCTATTCCCTCTTATTAATACTTTATTTTTAATAGCCAGGCTAGGGCTGGGGAGATAGCTCAGGAGAGTAAGTGCTTGCCAGGCAAGCCCAAGGGCCTGAGTTCAATCCCTAGTTCTGGAAAAAAAAAGCCAGGCTGAGATTTTTTTTTCCAGTATCTTTTGACTGTATATTTAGTCTTTAATTCATTTCTCCCTTCTCATATTTTATCATAAGCAGTCAAAAGAAGGCTTAGCACCCTATGAGCACATTGCTTAATTACACCTTGTACTATATATCTGTTAGCATGACTCTTATTTCTGCCTCCCCCCAAACACTAGGACATGAACAAAGTTGATCCAAGTTATTTGCCACTTTATAGCATGCATGGATATTCTTTTTGACTCTAATACCCTGTTCCTTATGTCTGTCAAGCATTTCAAAATTGCTTTTATTGTTGACCTTTCTGCCAACATTCTTATCATGGCCATTTAAGTAATCACTGAAAAGTAAAGTTTTTTTTACATCTGTCTTTTTATTGTGAGGCCCCATCAGAATTGCTCTTAAGCTCCATTAACACAATTTAAGCTTTTCATAGCATTTTTGAGGTACATCAGAAATACTGAACATAAGGTGACCATATAACCTAGCAACTGCACTCGTGCATAGCTGAGAATGAGAAATGAGGACAGTCTCCTTAAATTTGTGCAGGAACACTTATAGCAACTACTGTAGACTGAATTGTGCTCTTCTCTAAAAGAAACGTTAAATGTTGAAATCCTAACCTATCTCCTGAGTCAATATATTTCGATATATGATCTTCAGGGAAATAGATGAAGCTGAACAAAAATATAGAGACAGAGTCCTTATTTATTATGGCTATGGTTTTTACATGATATACAAAGAGGAAAAAAGAAGAGCACATTCTTCTGTCTGTTTTGCTGTCTTCCTGTTTCCATCTGTCTGCCTCTCTTATCTCTGTCTCTGTGTCTGATTCTCTCTGCCTCTCTCTCTCCAACTATGGGAAAAAAGAGGGTTATATACTCCCCAGGAAGAAGTATTCACCAGAAATTGAGTCCCCTGACACCTATATGTGTTGCATGTCCCAGCATCCAGTACTGACATAATTTTTTTGAAGACACTCACTGTGTAGTATTTTGCTACAGAAGCCCAAGGAGACTAACACCACAGTATTACTCATGATAACCAAAATGTGAAAACAACCCTGATACCTGTTATTTGATAAATGGGATCATGAAATATCATTTAATCCACATAAAAGAATGTCATTCAGCAATAAAAATGAATTAGTTACATATCCTGGAACATGGATAAATATTTAAAACACACTGAATGAAAACAGTTATACATAAAACATGATAGACTATACAGCTCCATTCATAAAGAACATCCGAACTATGTATTTTTCAATACAAAGAAATACAAATGGACTGTGGTTATGGTTGTATAACTCTGTGATTATGTTGAAATCATCAAGTTGTATACTTTCAAGTATAGCATGTATAATTTGTCCAGCATATATCAATAACTTCACTTAATAATTATTTTATTGAAGTAGTTCTATATTACTCAGCTCCAAATAAATTTATTTGATATCTGAATCCAGTCACACTTAAACATTTATTTTTAAGTGCTGGGTATTGAATTCAGGGCCTGAAGCATATGAGAAAAGTACTCTAATACTGAGCTACAGCTCCAAACTTTTGAGTTATGGTCTACTTCATGTTTCATCTCTGTTTAATAAAGCTCAACATGACACTAAGAAATGTCACTTTCTAATCTAACTAATTTCTAAGTTTGTTTTTTACATTATGTTTAACAGTAGCTTTTACATACAATGTGTTTAAAATAGATACGTCCATTTAGTTTTATAGGTGTGAATCATTCTCTGTGTACACTATAACCAAATACTGAACTTTCTCATCAATTTACATTTCCTTGTCCTGTGTCTCTTCATTCCCACCCATTGCTCCAGGGAACTGCCAGTTTCCTTCCTGTCTCTGCACATGGGAAACAAACATGAATGGTCAGCAAACATCTGAAGAGATATTTAACATTATGAGATATCTAGGAGAGGCAAATTGAAATAATTAGAAATCCTTACACATTTAGTGTAACGGGTTACACACATGCATATGGAGACTTGTTTCAAGTTTTAACTGGATAATTACAGAGGCAGACACATATACTACTGGTGGAAAACAAAAGTACGACACTTTTGTGGAGAGTTTGGGAGTCTGTATTAAAAAGTAAATACACAATTAACAATTGAATCAGAATTTCTATTTTTTAATTGTAAAAAACATGATCAACTATGCTTAAAAATACTTAAATATAAATTTGTTTAGTGCTTATTTTTATATCAGTGTCATAGCCCTTTAATTATTTTGGTTTTGGAATACATGGTAAATTTTATCAAGGCAAGCTTCTTTTCCTTGTTGTTTAAATGATTCCTGGGTATTAATGTTATATATAGTCCCCAAATATCAATGTTCTTAGTCACTAAAATTCTTTTTTTTTTTTTTTCAGTACCAGGTATTGAACTCAGGACCTTGTCCTTGCCAGGCAAGTGCTTATTCTACTGAGCCATCTCCCTGGCTCTTAAAATTTTTCCCTAATTAATTTAACAACAACTCTAATATATAATGTTAAATATCAAAGCCAGGATCTTTTCCTTTGCTCACCCATTTTTAATGTCCAATGGGTAAATATGAAAATGAATGTTTAATTCTTTGATCAATGTTACATCCATATCTGGCACTCTGAAAACAAATTTGACAATAACAATACAACATACGGCAATCATTGTTAATGTTCCATTCTTGTTCTGAAATTTTGCACTATTTTTACTGTTTTATATTGCTTTGTTTTTCTCTTTGTTCTTGTTATCTGTTCTAGTTTTTTCCACCCTCTTTGAAATAGAAAACAAGTTGGGTTTCTGTACTTTTATTCAAGTTTCTTAAAGGATTTTGAAAATACTTGTGTGTCAGAGTACTCCTTAAAGGAAATGAGCAAAACAATATGAGCATTAATATGAATGCTCATATCATTAATTTCAGTGGGCTTTCACGGTGTAATCATGCTGTGAATTTTGATCAATTTGCACAACAGATAGTGACACACTGAAAAAGCAGATATATTTGCACACTCCAAAAGTATGTTGGGGAAAATATCTGAAGGACAAGTTAAAGTGCTGTCAAACATAGACACAGGTGTCAAATGCTCAGTATTAGAGTTTGGGCTGAGCAGAGAATAGTGTTGCCCTGGGCAAGCCCTTCGTCTTCTTTCAGTCACAGTTGTCTTCCCTGTAAAATATAATACTTGTTTCCATTATTCCTCATTTTTTCTACTAGTTGCCTTGTTCTGTAATTCAGATGATTATCTTTGTCATTCTCTATTATTTTATTTATTTTTTTAAGATACCTTGACAAGATGGATTTGATAAATTAATACATTGCAAACTGTTTTCATAATGTTTTGGTATCACAGAAGGTGCATACATAATATTATACTTACAGACATTATTATACCATATGACTCTTATCAGTAAAGAAAGAGAGTGTAGCTATTTGCATATCTTATTTTATATACCTGAATTACATCAAAGATTCAATAATTAATACTTTCTACCTTGCTATTTTCCTAGTAGTTGTCCATAGTACTAAAAGATGATATAATATCCTGTCCAACCACCATTAGTGCAAATCTTGCCTCTCATAGGATTATGTAGAAGCACAGCGTTATCTATCCCAACTGTACTGTCTATACACACACATCATGATTCTTCCTTTCTATACCCCTTCCTTTGTCTACACCTGTCAGAGATGGGCACTCCACTGTCATTCAACTAAGTTAGGTTCTTGAACTCGACAACACAATCCAACACAGTCCAGTAGTCCACTACAATAGTGAGTTATCCGAAGAAGTTGTCAACCATAGCCATTTACAGCTCAGCTTAATAGTATGGCCCGGCGATGTATACTTCATTTTTATACTTTTCTGCTGGATGGTTAAGACCTAAATAGAGCAAGACTTATAAACCAAAACATGTACTTTATGTTTCTTATGAGGTCAGTGAAGTCCCCTCAGGGTTTATCTTGTAGTCCTGTACCTTATTCTGTAGATCCTTTGTCTGTGTCATCCATGTGGATGAGTCACGGCCAATGCTTGACCAGTTTGCTCTCTGTGAGAGCCTGAGAGAAAGTTTTCTCTCCATGTGACTCTCCCCAGGCACACTATAGATCTTCAATCTCCTCTGTGGCTCCATAATCTCCTTGTTCAGAAAATTTAGAGCTCAACTGAGTTTCATGATGTTGCAGTACAGGTTCTCCTATGTCCTGAGTCTTCACTGACCTTGAAAGGCTAGGACGAAATTAAAGAAGCGAATAAATATATGAAGAAATGCTCCACATCGCTAGTCATCTGTGAAATGCAAATAAAAACAACACTGAGATACCATCTCACTCCAGAAAGAATGGCTATCATAAGGAAATCAACCAACAACAAATGTTGGAGAGGTTGTGGGGAAAAGGGAACACTTCTCCACTGCTGGTGGGAATGTAGACTCATTCAACCATTGTGGAGATCAGTATGGAGACTCCTCAAAAGAGTAGGACTAGAAATCCCATTCAAGCCGGCTATCCCCCTACTGGGAATTTTCCCAGAGGAACTGAAAACATTGTATCATAGTGATATTTGTGTACCTATGTTTATAGCAGCACAATGTGTGATAGCAAAATCTTGGAAACAACCACGATGTCCCTCACATGAAGAATGGTTGAAAAAGATGTGGTATTTATAATGGAATATTACTCAGCTATTAAGAATGATAAGTTTGAAGCATTTATACTGAAGTGGATGCCACTTGAAGATATACTCATAAGTGAAATAAACCAGACACACATGTGTAAATATCGTATAGTCTCCCTAGTATAACAAGCAAAAAGCAGAAATACAAAAGGAAACGTACAACAACAACTAAAATCAATTGAGTCTGATAAGGCAAAGTGAATGGCATATGCTGCAGGGTACTAATCAGCTTTTCTTCTGGATGGTTAACAACCTAATTTCACAGATCAAAGTTGGAGAAATAGAAGAGCCACAAGGCCAGCCAACATTTTGGTCTCTATTATTTTAAAAAACATTCCATTTATCTTTCCTTTTCTGAGTTACTATTCATTTTAAATTCAAAAATACGACTTCTTCGCCATTTGGTTAAGATCAAATGTAAAGTGAAAAGCAGAAATATATTTATCATATATAATATGCTGACTTGAAGCATCTACTGTACATACTAGAAAGTGACTGAGTATAGTTACGTACCCACTGCCTCACAATCTAACCTCTCACTTTTAAGTATAAGATGCATTGTTATTTATCAGACTCAGGAAACTATGAAAAATACCTACAATTTATTTTTTCTTATCTAGAATTTTGTACCTTTTGCCAATACCTCCCATTTCTCACTGTTCCCCAGTGAGAAATTATCCTCTAATCTCCAGAAACCACCCCTCTCCCTCTGATTTTAGAGATTCCACATGTAACAGAAATCAAGTAGTTTTTGTATTTCTGTATTTGGCTTATTTTGCTTAACATAAAATTTTCATGGTTTATACATGTGTTTGTAAGTAATACAATTATCTCATGCTTAAATGTTTAATACTATTCGACTCTGTGGGAGTATGTAAATCATAATGTATAGTGAATGTTTAAATAAAAGAAATTGTTACAGTGTCAATAATTAAAGTGCATGAACACATACATTTTAATTTTCTGTTTATCCACTGATAGAAATCTAAGTTGGCTACTTTGGATGTGCAGGATTCATATTTATACTGTTATGAACAATGGTGTAATAAACACAAGAGGACAGATCTGTCCTCGGTACACTAATTTCATGTTTTGCTATATATCTAGAATCAAACTGGCTGGATCCTATTGGTACTTTAATTATCAATGATTTGAAAAATCTCCATATTCTTTCTATAGTTGCCTGAATTAATTTACATTGCCAGTACTTATTCTTTTCACATCCTTGCCAATACTTTGTACATTTTATATCTTTAGTAATAGCTCTCTTAATAGGTATGAGATGATATCTCATTGTGATTTTGATTTACATTTCTCTAGGTACTAGTGATGTGGCAAGCTCTTTCATATACCATATTGTATATCGTTTCCTGAGAAATATCTGTTCAGTTTTGGCCAAAAAGACAAAGAGCAAGCATCCAAATTGAAAAGAAAGATATTGAATTTTCTGTGTATGAACACATACATGAAAACTCTGGGGACGCTACCAAACAGGTATTAGAATTAATAAAGGAATTCAGTAAATTTCAGAATACAAAATCAAAATACAAAACAGAACATCATTTCTAAACCCTAACAGTAAACCAGCCAAAAAATATTGAGGAAAAAATTTCATTTACAATAGCATCAAAAATATTTAGCAATAAATTTAAGATAAAAGATCTATTCACTAAAGACATTAATGAAAGACATTAAAAACTAGTCTATGTTCATGGATCAAAAAAAATAATAGTATTGCTACAGTGTCTATAAAAACTACACAAAATTATTATTATTATTTTTGGGGGGTGCCAGGGATTGGACTCAGGACCCTGCAGTTGCCAGGCATGCACTTATTCTACTGAGCTATCTCCCAGGACCACAAATTTGTAATTTTGTGCAATCGCTACCAAAAGTCCAATGACACTTTTCATATAAAAGGAAAAAACTTTCTAAAACTTCTTTGTAACTGCGAAAGATGCTAACATCCGAAGCATACTCTATGCTGCAAGAACAAAGCAAAAAGCATCAAAATATGTGTTCTCAAAAAGTTAAGAAAGAGACTATAATAGAAGCTTTGTTTTATTGACACAGTCACAAATCTATCTAGATATACATACATATTCAATCCTTGACAAAGACGCCAAAGGGAAAGGGTTTGCCTTTGTTCTTCGTAATTGTTTGCTATTCTGGGTTTCTTTCATTTCCAAGTGAATTTTAGGAATGTTTTCTTTAGTTCTGTGAGGCATGCTAATGGTATTTTGATTTAGAGGGCATTAAATTTGTATAACAATCTTGGAAGTAGGGCCATTTTGATTATGTTAGTTATTTCTATCCACAAGCAAGGGATAACTTTCCACTTTCTGATATTCTCTTCCATCTCCTTTTTCAGAGTACTGGAAGTTTCTCCATTCCACTGAGGCATCTCCTCGGCCTCTGTAATTGTCAATGTATAGATTATTTATTTCCTTCGTTAGACTGATTCCTAAGTATTTCATGTTTTGGATGCTACACTAAAGGGTGTGGATTCTCTAATTTATCTCTCTGTATGTTGGTTGTTTGTGCACAGGATTGCTATTGCTTTCTGAGTGTTAATTCTATACCCAGCTACACTACTGAATTTGGTTATTAAGTCTACAGGTTTTATAATAGAATTTTGTGGGTCTTCCTATGTTGAGTACCATCTCATCTACAAATAATAATCATTTCACTCCTTCATTTCCTATCCTTATTCTTTATTTTTTTTCTCTTGTCTCATTGCTCTACCTAAGGTTTCCAGAATTATATTTAATATGCCTAATGATAGTGGACACCCTTGTCTTGCTTCTGATTTTATAGTAAATGCTTTTAGTTTTCTACTGTTTAGTATGATGTTAGCTGTTGGTTGTCATGGATGGCCATAATCTGGTTGAGGTAAAGAGCATCTATTCAAATTTTCTGTAGAATTTTTTTTTTATTATGAATCAGTCTTTAATTTTGTTGAATGCTTTTTCTGTATCTACTAAGATGATCATGTGAATTTTGTCTTTGTTCTTTTAATATGATGTATTACAATTTTATCATTGGCCTGAAATTATACTACAAAGACACTATTGGCAAAACCAAGAAGTGAGGATAAGTGGAAAAGAACAGAAGACGCAGAAGTAACTCCAAACACCCTCAGCCACATTATATTCAACAAAGGAGCCAAACATGCTCACTGGAAAAAAGACAGTCCCTTTAGTTGATCATGCTGGACAAACTAACTCTCTTTAGGCTTAGACTAAAACCAGACCCATGTCTATCACTATGCATTAAATTAAAGTCAAAATGGACCAAAGATCTAAATGTTAAAATACAAACCCTAAATCTACTGAAAGAGAAACTGTAAAAATCTTCCACAAATCTTATAGGCAGAAACTTCATGAACAAAACATAGTCTACATAGGAAAGACTACCAAAATAAATAAATGAATTTGATTTTACCTTATTAATGAGATTTTGCACAACAAAAGAATTTACCAACAGATTAAAAGACAACCTACATATTGGGAAAATCTTATATGTTTTCTCCTAGACAAAGGACTTATATCTAGAACATATAAAGAATTTTTTAAAATCAGGCTCTCCAAATTCAAAGACTCTATCCAAAAGAGGGCATACTTCTTGGATGAGGAAGTAATAAACATATGAAATAATGGAATAAAAATAAAAAAGTTCTATATTATTTGTCATCCAAGATATGCAAATTAAAGCAGTGGTCAGATTCCATCTCATTAAACAAATAACAGCTACAACTAAGAAACTAACCGATAACAAATGCTAAGAGGGCAGGGGAGGAGACGAAGGAACCCAGCTCCACTGTTGATAGGAGTGTAGACTGGTACAACCACTGTGGAAATCAGTGTAGAGAATCTTAAAAGAAAAAAAAAAAACCCAACTAGAATTAGAGATCTCATTTATTCACTTATTCTTCTAGGCCTATTCCTAGAAAGATTAAAAACATCATACCACAGACCTATGTGCATCCATGTTTACTGCAGCACAATTTATGAAAGCTATGTCTTGGAAATTACCTAAATGCCCACCAACCGAGGAATGGATTAAAAAAAGATGTGTGCATGTGTGTGTGTGTGTGTGTGTGTGTGTGTGTGTGTGTGTTTAATATGACAGAGTACTACTCAGCCATAAAGAAGAATAAATGTCTGACTTATATAAGTAAGTGTATACAATTTGAGACCATATTCATAAGTAAAATAAAGCAGACCCCTATGTGTAAATATCATATTGTCTTATTAATGTATCTGAAAAAGTCAATAAAAATGTTTAACACATATTGTAAAATGGCAAGAAACTTCTCAAAAGAGAAGAGAAACTATGATGGGGAAGTGTGCAAGGAAAGAAGGGGCAGTGTTAGTTTTTCTTAATTAATTGTAGAGAAATTTTTGTGATAATATATTTCATGCCTATATTTTTTACTCTGAGTAGCTATCATGAAGATAACAATATAAGACATATTTACTATTGTTATCCTCTTAAGTCTGCTTTGAAATTGTCTCACTTTTATTTTAAATTTACTTTTCTTTAAAATAAAAAAAAGGAAATGGAAATCTCTTCCACAAACAATGCTAATGTACCTGAAACTAACTTGTTGGAAATGAAATTGATACTTAACATACACGATATAAAAATAATCTCAAAGTGAATCAAAGGAATAAACTCTTCAGTGTGAGTGCTACCGATTCCAAAGGTTCTACTCAGCAAAGGATAACAACATAGTGAGGCATTAATCTATGAAGAGGAAACATATTTGTAATTCATAATCCGGTAAGGTGATAATATTGAACAAATGTAAAGAACTGAAACAACTCCAGTGATCTACAAAACAAATAAATTAGAGAATGGTACATATTTATTGCCAACAGTAACATGTAAAAAAATCTCTAGAACAAAGTGTAACATTCATCTGCTAATGGGCATCTGTGAAAAGACAGGCTGTTTCAATATTTATCTATCATAAATTGTGCTGGATTAATATGGGCATACAGGAGTCACTGTAACATGAGGTCTTTAACTCTTTAGTGAAGCTATGCAAAAGTCGTATGGGTGGGTTAGATGGAATCTCTCTTTTTACTTTACTCAGAACTCGTCACATGATCATTAGTGTATAAGTCTTTCACCCCTTAGTTTAACTTTATTACTGTTATTTTTAATGCTATCATTCATACTTCTACCAATAACGTACGGGGTTCTTCTACCCACAGCCTTATCAGCACTAGCCATTATTTGATTCCTTGATTGAGGCTGTTCTTTGTGGAATAATGTAGACTATTAACACTGTTTCAGCGTATACTTCTCTAATAGTCAGAGATGGTGAACATATTTTTCATATATTTATTGGTCATATGTACATCAATTTGAATTTCAAGTAAATTTTCAAAGCATAAATTGAATTCATATTCTTAGTTTTCAAAACACATTTTTACTATTAAAAAAGTTTTGCCTCAAAGAAAAATAATTTTTCAAAACATGAACATGTTTTTTAGCCTGGGGAGATTTTCTATCAATCATATAGAACACTGGTTTTCATTTTAATAGGTAGAAATAGTGCATACAGTTATAGTGGTTAAGATGAGATGCATAAATATAATGGAATGGATTTTCCATTTGCACCATGTCAGCTTTAAGCACTGGAGGTTTTCCCTTCTTTTATTAATAATACTACTATTTTGGGTCAAGTAATTTTAATCTTTCATTTACAGATGTACATTAACCTTCTAACTGAACTCTCTTACTGTCATTACATTGCCCTCTAAATCATTTAAGCTAATCAATGTTCTCTTAAAACCCATGCTATTTGTTATCATTTAGCGAGCTACAGTGGCTATCACATGAAGTCGAGCACTTTATCTTTTGTGTTCAAGATGAATGTTTGCATGGCTTTATCAACGGATTTCACTTGTATGTCAGAGGAGTATATTCTCAGTCGCTTATTTTGTGCTTCTGTACAAAAAACAACAACAACAAAAAAGGAAAGATGCCTTTCTCTTCACTGCAGTGTATTCTACTTTTTATCTGAGATGTCTTTAATCATTCACCAACACTTTAACATCTTGAACCAGACTATAATAGCACAACCTTCTCTTTCTGTCTATATACTCTCTATATGATCTCTGTCTGCCTCCTCTATCTCCTATTTCTCTTCACACAAGTTATTTTTATTGCCTCACAACTCTATTTATTTATGTGCATTTTTATACAACAATAACTTTTAATCATTTCATATTTTTTTATACTCATAACTTCAAAAAACACTTTTCACACTAAACTAGACACTAAGAATGTAACGGTGAAGAAAGCAGAAATGATCTCTACTGCAGAAACTTATAATCTGGTAAAATTTGAAAATTCCCTCTCTTTTATCTTATAAAATGATCTGATTTGTCATCTTTTGCCCTTTTTTTGTCAATCACAATATAGTTTGCCCTAAGTGACTCTTTAGGAGCAAAGTTAATAAAACATAGTTCTAAATATTTCTTCTTTTTAAATTAAAGGCATTCCAAAATGCACTCTTCCTTGATGATTTAATAATCCTGGCAGAATCTTCATGGTATGATGCTGTCATGCTTTTCTAGGTGTGTCCTAGTGGCTCCTGGGTTTCCAGGCATGCTTTATTAAATGATAAGTTCTTATAATAAAAATTACATCACACACTGATTCAAATTTTTATGTAATTCTTGGCTTTTAACTGCTGCTTATTATTCAATACTCTGATTTCTAATCTAATTTCAAGTAGAATGACTCTTTCACCTACTTAGTGAAGTGTCAATCCCTAGCTCAAACTCCAGCTCTTCTATAAAACAAGTGCTCATCTAGTCTCCAGCTGAAAGTAATCCTTCTCTTACTAATGGCCATGTAATAATAATTTGTTTAGCCTTCATGGAACTCTTATTTTATTAGTTTTTTTTAAAAAAAATATTAGATCATTTCTTTTAACTTAAATTCTTTAACATTTGACACTATTGTTACCTCAAAACATTAAAGATTGTCAATTTCACAATATTTCATTTCATAGAACAGAAAATGAATGCTCTCAATTTGTGTTGTTTTCAGTCCTTTGTATGCTGAGAATTTATGTATCAATTAGTTTATCAAAGTTTTAAAGCTAATATATATCAGTAGACAATGATTAGTTAAAAACTAATTCCATATATGTTTTTATATAAGCTTAACGAGAATACTATTTTCTTGACCTTACTCCCTCCCCTCATTCTACACAGTTAAAATTTATGGCTGGTTTTGGGATAATTTAAACTTCACTCTGGGGCAAATTTCGAGTCAGATTTTTCATGTATTTAGTGACAGATGAGCAAAAGTAAGGCTCCCACATGACCATCAATCAAAATAATGGTTCAGAAAATGCTGTGTAGGAATGTTCTTTTACCATGGCCCAGAAAATGGTACTGTTCCCGTGAACAGCCATCTGCATTAGAGCTTCTGTTGACGAGGTCCACATTCATTCACTTGTCCTTAGTACATACTCTTCATGGAAAGGAAGTAAGTGCAGGCCCTGCTCCCGGGGCGTCCTGAGACAGCAACGGAGAGGGGGCGTGGTGGCGCACACCTGTAACCCCAGCTCTTGGGAGCCTGTACACAGGAGAATCACTGAGTCCCATCTAGTAGTGAGACCCTGAACATCTTGTAGACTCTTCCCTTAAAACACAGGGGCAAGAAAGGGAGTTAAAGGTCATGATTCTGAAGAACACATTCTTTAGTGATAAGAGAGATCTATAGCAAGCTACTGAATGCCTACTGGAAACATTAGCACTTCTCCCCGCTATGGCTCATTCCTGATCTATGTCACCTTCATGCTCCTGCAGGTCTCCAACTGACAACTGTTGCAAACAGTTATGCTGAATTTATATATCCATCACCCTTTACTTCTACGTGATTTCTTTCCATGTCTTTATCCTTAGTGCTTAGCACAAAGCTTGCCTTGATGAACAGGGCAACTATTTCAGAACACATAGTTGTGTTCACAAAAAAAAGATTGGGAGAAATAAAGATACAACTAAGACCTCATAGTACTTGTAAGGATGAAAGAGAATATTTCGTGAAGAACATTAATCTTTTCAGTGTTGAACACATGGTTCACTTTTTCCCTCAAACTAGGAATAGAACCTTGGAAAGCATTTCAAACAACACAAGTTATTTCTTTTTCTTTTTTCTTAAATCAACAAATTAAACCAAAGTGAATTCTAAAAAAAAATACTCTTGCCAATATAATTCTGAATACTATAATTTCCACCACAGCTTGTACTTAATTTATAAAGTAAAATAAGATTGCATAGAATGAAAGTAGTTCATGAGCAACATTACATTGCAATGCATGAGTTTACAAAATTCTCCAAGTCATGACATGGCTAAGGAGATTTGGCTATGAGTATATTGAGCCTTTGTTTTTATTCATACTTCCTGTAATAGCATACTGGACCTAGGGCCAGCGAGACAGAGCAGTGGACTAATCACCTCCTTAGGCAAGTTCAGGGGCTGGGGTTCAGTCCTGTCACCACATGTCATGTTGGCCTCGCCCCACGGGTGCTCTGAGTTAGTGACTGGGTCTGGGCATGGTGGCACACGCCTGTAATCCCAGCACTGGGGAGGCTGAAAATAGAGAATCATTACGAGTCCAAGCTACATAAAAAGATCCTGTACCAAATACATGAAAAATATAAATAAATAAAATAAAATTACCGGGAAAAAAAAATCCTAAAAAAGGGCTAGGGAGATGGCTCAGTGGGATAAGTGCTTCCCTGGCAAGCACAAGGGCCTGAGTTCAATTCCTGGTTCCACAAAAAAAAAAAAAAAAAAAAAAAAAGAGAAAAAAAAATCCTAAAATAAAATTACCGGACCAAAGAGACTTGCTCAGTGCTGGAATTAGCTGGGTGAGTTAGTTCTTCCTTCAACTTCTATTTCTGTACCTGGCTTTGAGTCACAGTTAAATATGGTTTCCCAAATAATTGAAAGCCACCTCACCCCATTTGGTTCCTATCCTGAAGATGTTGTGTAACACACTGTAAAAGAAACAAATGAGAAATCTTAAATTTTCAGAGCAGTTAAGACATATTTTGAAGGACTCATTACACTCTTGAAGGAGAGTAGGACTATCTTGTCATTTAATTAAGAGTTCAGAGAGTATTTTTCCCTAGGCGGTTCTTAACTAGACACTACCACTTAGCTGAGTGATACACTGCTTCAGAGTAACTGTCTCTCATTCAAACGAAGCAAGGCAAATCCTTACTGGATTCATCAATGTTATAAAAGAAGTTTGTTTAAATTTGTGTTCCCCTAACTTATTTTGAGATATCTTTAGAATGACAGAAGTTTGTAAAAAATAGGACAAAGTTCCCATAGTTTCACCACTCAATCTCTCTTAATGTTAACATGTAACTTAGTCCAGTTAGCAATTGTTATAATTTCATTACTTCTATTACCTGAACTATAGTATTTTTCATACTTCATCAGTTTTCTTTTACTTTAGCTCTTTTTCTATTCCAGGATTTAATAGAGAATCTATTTTAATAAATCAATAGAAATTAGTTTTTTTCTGGTTATCTGAACAACCACTTTGAAGATAATAGTATGCAATATGTAATATCCTATCACCTTGTTTGGAAATTCTGCATTGCTTTCATTGTCATTTTTGTTCAGTTTAAAGTAAAAACAGAGAACTGGGGATATAGCTCAGTGGTTCAGTGCCTGCCAGGCATGCACAAGGTTCTGGGTTTAATTCCAAGTACTCATAAAATGAAATGAAATAAAATAAAGAAAGTCTAACAGTGCATATGAGTTTAGTATCTCATGATCCCCTCCAATCTGTAATTCTTCCTCAGTCTTTTGTGACTTGCATAAGCTTGGGACTTTTTGGAGACTCCCGACAAGTTATTCTATAAAATATTCCTATATATTCATCTATTTCTCATAATGACAATTTGGCAGTCATGCATTAGTGAGAGGAACATTATAGAGGTGATGTACTTTTTCAGGAAATTGTGAATTATTGTGAATTAAGAATACCTTATTATTGTTGACATTAACCTTTATCTTGTCAAAGTTTTTACTATAAAGCTATGAGTTTTCTCTCTGTAGTTAATAAATCCTTAGAGTACATGCTTGGAGACTATCTTAATATCCTGCAATTTATTTCCATTACTTTTGTCATTAGCTCTTTGTGCCTAAAGCAATTATCACTATTGTGACCTAATTATAATTTTTATTTCTCTCATTGTTTCATTTGTTCATAGCAGGATAGATAAAAAGATCTTTGATTGTTTTTAAGGTTATAATTCAATATGTTTCATTTATTTTGTTATTCACATCATTCTAGAAATTAGTTTTTTTTTCTGGTTATCTGAACAACTACTTTGAAGATAGTAGTATGCAATATGTAATTTCCTATCACCTTGTTTGGAAATTCTGCATTGCTTTCATAATCATAAGGTGATCTGATGTTTATTATTTTTTAACAAAATTTCCTTCTTAAAATAGTTTTTAGAGTTACAGAAAACGTCATATAGAGTATTGTGCATTAGCATAGCTCATTTATTATACTTAATGAAGCAATATCATATTCCTATTAAATAATATCTACAGTTTATAAGGGTTTCTTTTTGTTTTATATAAGGTTTTTTTTTATTCTTCCACAACCTTATTTAATGCAGTTCATTATATTTATTTGTCCTTTCCCTTTAGAGACTATCTTAATATCCTGATTACCTGTAACAGTTTCTCAGATTTACTTTTCCTGTATTTTTAGGAAAGGGTCTACAGGGTGTTCAGGGTCTCACTAGTAGATTGGACTGGTAGTGATTCTCCTGTTTACTGCCTCCCAGGAGCTGGGATTATAGGCATGCACCGCCATGCCCAGTCTCAAATTCCCTTCTCAGCACACCCTGGAGGACAGAGCAGCAAGGCTGGCCTGGGATGGAACCCAGCCCCTGCATCTGCTTGTAAACGCTTTAATCCGCAGAGCTATTTGGCCAGCTCTCAGATTTTCTTTAGTTTTGATGATCTTGTAGTTTTGAGGACTATTAGTCAGGTATTTTGTCCTTATGTTCATTTGTGTTTGCTGTACTCAAAGAATACAATGAAGGGATTTGAGGAAAGGTGAATTACTATTTTCATCACATTTTATCAAAAGCCAAGAGTATATATTATAGTTTATTATGATTGATGTTGATCCTGGTGACCTGGATGAGGTCAGGTTTATGGGGTTTTGCCACATCTATTTTCTTTCTTTTTCATAACTGGGGATGGAACTCAGGCCCTTGTGCTTGCCAGGGAAGCACTTATTCCACTGAGCCATCTTCCCAGGCCCTCATATCTATTTTCTTTCATCTTTTCCATATCACATTCATTGGAAGAATGACTAGATACAGCCCACAAGTAAAAAACAGGAAAAACACTCTTCTTCAGGGAGGATAATTTACATAAACTCTGTGTAGCTCCTCAGTGTTAAAAGTTGGTGTGTGCTTCCCCATTTATTTATTTACACAGTCTTATTATTATGAAATCATAAATATTCATTTTATATTTTGAGTTATATTACATTATCCTGTGCTTGTTATTTTAGCTTTGACCATTTGGATCTTAGAAAGATCTGGAATTGAAAGTTGGCTTGAATAACCCTTTGTTTCCTAGACGTAGCCTTGTTTTCACTTCAGAACATCCTTACTTTCTGACTGTAGCAAATACCCTAAACTTACATATGTACTGTCACAGTCCCATAATTAGTCTCTTTTCCAAGGAAAACTGTGAATTCCTTTAGTCAAAATTATGACCTGGATTAGATGTTCTTTGGGCTTGTCATTGATTTTAGCTCTTTACAACTAACAGAACAACAACAAGCACACATCTGTGTGTGAATACACCTATAAGTCTCCATATATCCATATACACACGTTGTATCTGTGTTAAGTAAGATATGAATTCATACTGATGCCTCCAATTCTACTATTACTATGTGGATAAGTCTCACTTCCACTGCTTATTTACTGCAACCCCACACTTTGATAAGGAGAAACCTAGCTCTGAGAACCATATGTATTTAACTGTTCAGTTCCAGGTTATATCAGAGTTGTGAATCCATACCTGTAGTAACAAAAAGAGACCATTATGTGCAGTCTTTAGTCTTACAGATATCACTCAGGTCAAAAGTCAGGGCCATTTCCCCAGCATCCTTCAGTGAGCTTGTGTCATGCATTTATAATATGGTTAGTTTCCTTTTTCATAATCTATGCTCCTTTCCAGATTCCCTAAACCCCTTAGTGATCTTTTTAAAAATTGCATACATGAAGGGTTAACATTTATTTATAGTCTGTGGGTTTTACCAAATGCATAATGATCATAATTCAGCATTGGAGTAGTATGAAGAAAGATCTCGCTGCTACAATGTATCCCAGAGATTCACTTAGTCATCACTTACCTTTCTTTAATCCACCTAGAAACCATTTGTCTTTATATAGTCTGTACAGATTTGTCTTTCCAAGCATGCATACACTGTAATTGGAATAATATGGAATGGAGGCTTTCCAGGCTTCTTTTGTTTAACAGTATGCATTTAAGTTCTAACCTTGAGGCTTTACAACTTTTTTTCTTTTTTGTCACTGAATGACATTTCATTATATGAATGTACCACAATTTATCCACTAACCTAATATAAGATATTTGATTCCTTCCAGTCTTGACAATTATTAATGAAGTCGCTTCAAACACTCACATGCAAGTTCTGGGTGGACATGAAGTTCTGAATTAGTGGAGTAAATAGGAATAGGTCTGGTGTATTGTTCTGTAGAGGTATGTCAGCTTTGTAAGAAACTGCTAATGCCAAATCGTTGTCTAGAATAACTATCCACTTATAGCATTATAACTGGTCCTCTGGTTTGAAAATAAATCTGGTGATGGGAAGAATGCACTGAGTCAGAGAGAGAGAGAGAGAGAGAGAGAGAGAGAGAGAGAGAGAGAGAGAGATCTGAGACTGTGAGAACAATTATTGGGATACCAAAAAAAGAAAAAGAAAAAGAAAAAGAAAGGAAAGAAATGCATAGGCAGGAATGTGGACAAATATCCTAAATCTAGACTCACAGGCATATTCCTGAGAGAATCCCATGAAATGAGCCAAGTAAACTATAGGAATATTTTTTTCTTTTACTCAGGAAAATTCCTTCTTTTATCAGTGCCTTAAAAACTCAAGGAATCTGGATTGCAAAGAATATTGGATGAAGATGAAAAATATATTTCCGATACTGAATTAAAAAATTCTCCAAAATATAATTGTTTTTAAAATTTTGTTTGATATTATTCTTTTTTTTTTCCACTGACCAAACTGTTAATGTTATTCCTTCTTTTTTTTTTTTTTTTTTTTTTTTTTTTTTTTTTTTTTTTTTTTTTTTTTTTTTTTTTTTTTTTTTTTTTTTTTTTTTTTTTTTTTTTTTTTTTTTTTTTTGTGGAACTGGGGATTGAACTCAGGCCCTTGCACTCACCAGGGAAGCACTTATTCCACTGAGCCATCTCGCTGGCCCCTCCTTCTTACTTCTGAGTCAATAAAGTATATATTGACCTGAAGACTCGGAAATCCTTTAAAAGTGTGCAGAATACACAAAGAATGATTACAATGTGTTTTCTACCACACTTTCACTTCCACTTTTATCTGTAAATCTTCCTTAGTAATTACTCACGGAATGTTCTCCTAAGCCTTATGCATGAGAAGAAAGTGCTCAAGATTATACAAATTCAAGCCAAATTCTGGCGGTAAATATTTTGATGATTTAGAGACAACTGTCAAAGCCCTCTGGCTAAGCAGGAACTTGCTTCCTCTACAGAATGAGTAGGTTAGACATGATATTCAAAATCTCTTCCAGATTTTATATCTTTTATAAGCATTGAGCTTCTTTGGAAAGTTATATAATGTTTCTCCCATGTGTTCACCTCATGCATTTTGATTCATTTTCCTTCTAAAATAAGGTATTTGTCTTTATGGTATTACAGTCAATAAGATCCAGATTTGTTTATACTAAGAGAGCCAGAAACCAGAAATCAGGAAGAACTGCAAAGCTCATAAGATTCCCCGATTAGCATTTAAAATACTGCGGCTACTCACAGCCAGAAACTATTTTAGATTACCATTCAGGGAGAAATGCTACAGAGGTTGGTGAATCTCCACTATCATTGTGAAGGATCATGATAAATCCCTTATCATAGCAACTATATATATATATATTAGAGATATCACTTGTTTTTAAAAATCCATCATAAAGACTCTCAATAGAAGTATGAATAGAATCAAATTTTACTGTGAATGAAACCCAATGTGTGTAAAAAGCAACTATATATTTATATACTCTTTCCCTATGTATCATAATTATTTTCCAATTTTAACATGTACGGGATAATGTAGCAATTGCTAACACAAGAAAAATGAAAACTGGGGGTAAGAAGGCTCAGTGGACTAAAGTGCCTGCTTAGGCAAGCACAGGCAAACACAGGCATCATGGTTCAACCCTGGCGTCACATGCTGCTCACTGAGTCCAGGCGTGGTAGCGCAGACCTGTATTCCTAGTGCGAGGGGGCCTGAAAGCAGGAGGATCACCACGAGTCCGAGCTGGGTAATGAGACCCTGCAACAACCAAATACACTAAGAAAAAAAAAAGTAAAAAAAAAGAAAGATGAAAAGTGGGTATTCATCTCTGATGCCCATTATTTTGACTGGGTGTTTCAACTTTGGGGACCTGAGTTTTAAATTCCTTATATGTCCTTTCTCTGAGGGACAGTCAGCTAAAACTTCTCATTTGTGGGTTTTCTTTTGACTCTCTTGATGAGTTCCTTTGATATGGAGAAACTTTTCAATTAAATGAGATCTCAAGATAGCTTAGATGATTGTAGTGTTGACTTCTACTGCTCTATCGAAAGTATTTTCCTTCTAATTTTTTGAAAGAATTTTTCATGCTTATATCTGGTAATCTGAGCAAATAAATTGAAGACAAAAATATGCAATATAACAAACATTGTTGAATTCCTATAATTATTAAATGAAATCCTGTAGTTTCTACTGTTTTAAAAATTATTTTATTCTCTTTATTTTATTTTATTTTTTTGTGGTACCATGGATTGAACTCAGGACCCTGCACTTCCCAGGCAGGTACTTATTCTACTGAGCTATCTCCCTGAGTCCCTTATTCTCTTTAAAACACAAATTGTATTGTTGTTTAAAAAATAGAAAGATGACTAAATTTTGCTTTAGAAGTATTAAAATTATAGAATTATTTATTGTCATTATAACATAATATGATAAATATAATAGATAATGGGGAACTTAATGAAAATACCTAATTGATACCTGGAATATTAAGAGCGCTATGTGCAGAAGGGACAGCTTGTGGGCCAAAGAGCTATCTTCAGAGAGGAAATTATACAAAAATGGATACCACAGAAGGAAGATGTCAGAGAACAATACAGATTTCAACCTAATATAAGTCCAGGATATGCTGAAATGGTGAAAGCCAGGTTGTGGATGTCAGTAAAAATCATTCAGCAGAATGTTCTGCAGGCAACAGACATCCAGCAGATGTCTTTATGTAGTTATTCGCATCATTTAGAATGTTTACTTGGGCTGAAGTATAAGGTAAAAAAAATGGAAATGAAATAGTTTTTCAATTGTAGTCAGCTTAACAGGAAGAACTCTACTAAGTGAGGTGGTTCCATACAGAATGGGACAGTAGCATTCAGAAAACGTGCAAAATTTGAGCTGGAAGGGAACCTAAAAGTTAGAGGAACTGGTGATGAACTTCATGTCAAGTAAAGGCAAACTGTAAGATTTAGTGCACTATCTTTAATAACCAAATCTTTGTTGCAGGTCCTCCCTACACTGTACATTCCAGGGAAAAAAGGTAATTTGGGGTGGGAAAGAAGGCCGAGAGTTTAATTTTAGCAGTGCTAAGTCTTTGACATTTGTGTGATATCTGAGTGGAAACAGTAAGTATGCAGGTTGATATGGAAATTATGGAATTAAAGGTAGCGATCTAAGCTGAAAGAATGGATTTATTTATAAACAATACTAAGACTATAATGACAGGAAATTAGGAACATACTGTGTTGTGATGGTTATGTACATTACCTCTGTAAGTCCTTATAATAGCCATCTGGTATAAGTTCTTTCTTTTCCTTCCTTCCTTCCTTCCTTCCTTCCTTCCTTCCTTCCTTCCTTCCTTCCTCCCTCCCTCCCTCCCTCCCTCTCTCCCTCTCTCTGTCCCTGTCTCTGTCTCTCTTTCCTCCCTTCCTTTCTTTTTTTATGCATTTTTCTTTCTTTATATGTATTTACTACAGAGTCTACAGGGTCTCACCATGTAGATCGACTCATAGTGATCCTCCTGTTTTCCATCTCCCAAGTGCTGGGATCACAGGCGTGTACCTCCACGTCCAGTCTCAATCATTGTCTCAGTGCACCCCCGGAGGGTGGGGCTGATGTAGCCTCTGGAGCCCAGGGATTTAACCGCAGTCCCTGCGCTCTGCTGAAGTGTAGGTTCTTTTCTGTTCCCATCTTAGAATTCAGAAAATAAAAAGTCCTCACCTTAGATACTAATGTCATTGGAGGACTGATATATGGAAGACCCAGGATGAGTGGATAGAACAAGGATTGAATGAACCTCAGAGAGGATGCTAAAGAAAACTGATACTTCAAAGCTGGGAAAAACAAATATGGGAATGAGATTTTAAAAATTTATAAAGGATAGAAAGTTACTAGAATAAAGAATATCTATATTATGATAGCACAAAGAGGAAGTGCTTTCTAAATCGAAAGGAATAAGTAGTGTTCTCAAATTCTCAGAAGAAGTTGTGTCCACTGATCTTGAGCCCACCTGTAAAGAGCATTATGTGTCGTGCTGAAAGGTTTGACTCTGTGTTTTGTGGTCCAGTAATTATCTCTACTGAGTGAGTGCTGTGCATTGGAAGTCCAAGATAAACTGTAGATATGGGATGCCTGGATCTTCCACCAGCCCTAGAAACTCTTGGGAGGAAAAGGAACGTGTACACTGTGAAAGTTTCATGCCCATCCAATGTTTATAATCACATTTTTTGTCACTGAAGAGTCAGTAACCACACGGAGCCATAACATGACCATGTGTGTGCTTAGGAAAGATTAATTTGATTCTTGTGTAAAGCGTAGTAAGGGAATAGGCATCAAACAATAGCTGGCAGACCTAGATAAGCTACCACCAGATGACTTCCTGAATTCGAGCTGACACTGCTTGCCTTTGAATTTTTCATACTTCTTTATTTTCTTGTGGAAGATGCTTCCTTGTGCACCGAATCCCCGTAATCATTGTTGTAATCACAGCATGAAAACATCTTGTGCTGAGATTGAAGATGACTTAGTTTAGCAATTACGAAGTGAGCAGTACAGCGAATCTGTTACATAGCTGCAAATAAAGGGTCTCCTTATATCATATCGATTATACAGAGATGGACTGTTTTGTTCAGTTGCTTAGAAATAATTTAATATACCTATTATTCTAAGAGCATCAAGGGAGGGTTTCCAATAGAAAATGCTGGGTTTATTTATTTATTTATTTATTTATTTATTTATTTATTTATCTACCACAAAGTATTACAGAGAATAGTGGGGAAAAATGCATTGTTTTCTTTCTTTCCTCTTGGCTTTCAAAAAGCCTAATTGAACACAGCTGTGATATGGCAGGAACCTAAAACAAGAAATGAGTGTTTCAATAGTGCGACATTTCCAAAGCATTTCAAAAATACATATACAAAAACATTTATGTTGAAAAATAACAGTACCTTTTCAGGTTAACTCTGACGGGGAAGATTTATAGCACCACACTATTTTAGATGGTCCTATTTTCATAAAGATCTTAAAAATATATTCTTTTCTCCCCCTAAATTCTTAACATATACCAAAAGATAAGAATAAAAAAGAAAAGAGGAAAGAAAATATAAAAGCAAGGATTCAAAATACAGGAAAGGCTGCTGCTCCAAGCAGAACTTTTCTTTCCCTTACTCATGCTGCCAAGCAAAATTCACATTTTTGATTTAAGAGCAGCCTTCCTCAGATCACTTTTTCAGTGGGACCGCAGCCAGTGATGAAGTGTCTCTGCCTGTGGACAACTTTCTTAGGCACTTCGCAATGATTCAGTTTGGGGAAAGATTATTTTAAAGATTTCCAGTGCCAACAAATGTTAAAGCTAATAGCAGTCTCCCCCCACCACCCCTAGTCTATCCCCGGATTTACCCGCTACTGCCAACTCCAACCTAGTCACCCTGTTGCTTGCAACTTGTTAGAGTCCTTTGTTTTAGACCATTTGACGCCAATGTTCATGGTCACGGCTTGTTGAGTTTGAGTAAGCTGCAAAGTGTGCATTTGTGTCCGCTGTTGTTCAAATGGGTACCATTAAGAAAACAAAAGGAAGCTGAAGAAAATACATATACAAAAACATTTAATGGGAAGATCCACAAATAACATGCATGTTTTATCTATAAATGGAAAGCAAGTTTGTACTACGTAAAATTACACCGAATAGTAATTGCTCATAATTGACCATTAGATTTTGTATGGTCTAATCTAGTTAATTCCACTCTACTTCATAAATTTGGGAGAATTATGTAGTTATTATATTGAAATTAAATGTATAGATGAGAAAATCAGTTACAGCCAGCGATATTTCACCCAAAAGATGCATTTTGCTTTGCAATAAGATAAGCAAATAGAGAACACAGTAACGGATGGAGAGAATTGAATCTCATTTTTTTTAAAAGTGAAATTCATGCCACCTAACCACACAAAGCAAGGCCAAAGACCATGGTGTGCACAGAGGACACAATGAGGAAAGGGGGACCAGAGTACCCAAGGCTTTATGCAACTAATGAAGGAATGTAGCCTAATTCTACAAGCAACACACAAGCTGAACACAACCGTAGAAACACTAAGATTCAACTTGTGCTCCAGGGAGCCAAATTTATTCCTCTTCAGCTATTTCTTACGATACTTATTTTTGGAAAAATTATTTAATGTCCTGATTTTGTTAGAACAAAGCACTTCACTGTAATCTGCTAGAAACTTGCCACAGTCAAGTTGAAAAATGCATATTGTATATCCCATGAATAGGGCACATGCAGTCCAGCTCTTCTGTGTATAAACACAGCAAGTCTTTCTCTGGGAACAGTTAGAGGTTAATAGTAGTGGAGGAAAATGGTGAGGCAAGTGGGGAAGATTTGTAGTTTTCTTGGGTCCAGGCAAAGGATGACTGAGCACTGGAAAATGGAAGTGACAGATGTTACAAAAAAAAAGGCTCTAGGAGGTCCTAAGTGACAAGATTAAAGCAGTAGGATTTATACATGACTCTAAGAATTGTATCTGAAAGAAGTATTTGAGGAGCATTGCCTTAAACCATGAGCAGAAATGCATAAGGGAGTGGCGGATTCAGGCAGAATGTGGAGATCAAATTTTAGAAATATTGTTTGAAAGACAGCTGCCAGTAAAGATCAAGAAGTCAACAGAGGAGCTGATGGTATTTCCTTGATCATTTAAAATATAAAATAGGAGAAAAACTAAAAAGAAAAGGAAAACATCTAGAGAAGAAATGGAACACAAAATATAACATATTTGAGTAAATATTCTGGGGGGAAAACTGATGGAAGAGAAATGGAATAAACAGCAGGATATTATTTGTGCTTCTGACAGGAAGTTCAGTGGTCAGTGAGTTAGGGAGTCAACGGTTACCTTTCTGAGAACAGTTTTAAATGGTATGGCAAAGGCACAGTTCAACTTTCTGCGTGTTAAGAAAAGATTTAAAATTAAAAAAATATGCGGGCCATGAGTATTAAATACTTTTTTCATAATTTCAAAACGTATGACTGTGGAGTAAAGCAGACAGAAATGACTCACTGTGAAGGAAAATTTCTTTTTGGTAAGGATTACAGAGTATTGACAATTAAAGAACATTACGGGGTCCGGGGAGATGGCTCAGTGGAATAAGTGCTTGCCTAACAAGTGAAAGGGCCTGAATTCAATCCCCAGTTCCACCAAAAAAAAAAAAAAGAGAGAGAGAACATTATGTCATAAATATGTGCCTGCATAATACATGAAAGATGAAGAGTTAACTTTAAAATTGTATTGAATTTTTAAAAGATTAAGTCAACCAATGACAAATGCTGAATGGACTATAGATAAAAAAGAATCCTTCTCCACTGTGTACAGACTGGTAGAGTCACTCCAGAAATCAGTGTGAAGATTCATCCAAAAGCTAGAATTAGGGGCCCCATTCAACCCAGCTATTCCCCTTCTGGATATTTGTCCAGGAAGATCAAAAATATCATGCCACAGTGACTTATGTGAATTCATGTTTATAGCAGCACAATTTGTGATAACAGAATCTTGGAAACAACTTTATAGTTGTCAAAGCCACTGCAAGGATGTATCAAATACATATCAACACAGGAATAATTGCTAAGTCTGGAACTGGACAAGTCATTAGACTTCCTCAGTTTCTTTATCTAAGTAACTTTTTTTTTCAAAGGCTGTGATAATTTGGAAATTTAAGAGGAAGAATTCTGTATGACTTGGAGATATTTAGCAGAGTTTGAGGCAATAGTTTTCTGTGCTTTACCATGTCTAAAGCTTCTACTATGAAAGAGAGAAAAACATCAGGGCAGTTTTTCAATGACCTTAGGTTGTTTTTGAGAACGAATAAAAGATTTGAAAACGGAATCACTCATGCTCTGTGTAAAAGTTCTGTCTCCGCATGCAGATTCTGAAACTCCAAGCAGGGCACTCATACTTAAAATTCTCTTAAAACTATTATGGGTTTTCTTCCTCTTTCTCACTGCGGCCATTGGGATTAATTATGTTTAGATTTCCAGGGCAGGGGATTTGTTCTGAGGGCAAGTGTGCTAGCAATCTCTTCTGTGATTAAATGGAACTAGTGTTCCTCTGACACCTGGGGACAGAAGCTTTTTTTTCTCCTGAGGTGGATCAATGGGAATAGTCTTCATAGAGCATCACTGTCTCCTCCTCCCTTTGCCCAGCCTATGATCATCCTCTGAATCTCAAAGTGGACAACTCGGTGCATTATTTCCAGCACACAGAGGGAGCTGAATCATTCTGAGTTCACCTGAGCCCTGATTAGACACAATGATACATCTAGTGGGAACACACCAGAGACCATATGGTATCTATCATCCTAGATCTATTGAAGGTACCTTTACAACCAAATGATGTGGTCTCTAAATCAGACTAGACCATTGGAATGTCATTTGTCCTCCCCTGCTGGTGAACAGCCTGAAATGAGTATACAAAAAGTAAAGGCATCTGGGGTGAGTATTCCTAAAATTTAATGAGATGGGATGGGAAAAGTCTAAATTGTGTTTTATTTTAGTGGTAAGATACGACATGGTGAAGCTACAGCTTTAAATTTCCAATTCTACTTGTCTTGGAAAGGTTTGGAGCCAAAATTCGCCACAGTATCCATTATTTAATCAGCAGAAGAATCAGAAAATGTATCAGTGCACAATTATAATGAGATTCAAAACAAAACAAAACCCAAGAAATATGCTAAAGACAAATAATATTGTTAGATTTAAAAAAAACTGTAGCAGGCTATAGAGGGCAAAGATGATGCACTTAAACATTTCAGCCAATATTTTTCTTATTTTGCATTGTTTACTTTTTAAAATGGCCAGTTTACTTTTACATTCTCCTGGGTTAATACATCTAGTTTTGAAAAAAAAAAAGTACCTACATGAATGCCTGCTAAGAAGGGACTAAAACTATCACTCTGAAAATTGGAATAGTTGTTTTCACTATAGCCAGTATGTGAAATATGAATTGGGAAAAACTATTTTTCTTTTTTATTAGCCTATTTCAAATATTTCTATCTTTTAGAAAGGAATAATGATAGTCTTCTAAAAATTTTCCATAGGTGTAGATCTGAAAGTGCTAACAGTTCTTTTCAATGTAACTCATTTGATCTGTGACACAAACACTGAGAATTCCTAGGGATGTATGGAAAGCATGTGTGTGTGTGTTTTTCTAAAATGTTTTCTTTGATAATTGGATGCTTTTAGAGTTAGCCTGCTCTGATTTTGACTTCTCAAGGTTTCTTTGAGACCCTCCTTTTTATATTACCACTTTACCCTCAACCAAAAGGTGTGTTAACTGTATTGTTATAAGAAGTAGGAAAGAAGGAAAAATAAAATAAACTCCTGTTAGGCTGAATGACATCAACTCATCAATATTTCTGACAGCATGGAATATGAAAAAAACTCCCTTTGTGAGAGCCAAAGTTTATGCTTGGGTTTCTTTGCCTATTATGTGAAATGATCATTGATTTCCCTTGCATTGAGATAAAGGAGACACATAGACAAGGATCTGTAGGAACCCCAATTAGTCTAAGAAGCTTTGCCTTATAAATCAACATAATCTAAACTAAGGAACCCCCACTCAAACCTGTGATCCAGTTGCTGGAAAGATAGCACTGAATTAAGGATGAAGAAAAGCATTCGTGTCATGAATTGTGATTAGTTTTTTCTCACAGTCTTCATTGACATGTTTGAAGGCTGGATATACATACAGCAACAAAACTATTACATGAAATGGCTCAGATGATTTTGGAGTATGTCTCTGAGATGTTCCAAAACCTTATTATTTTTTAAAAAGTCAGCATCAAGGGCTGTAGTCAGGATAGTCATTACAATGAGCATTGATGTCCCCGCAATGCCTTATATTTGATTGTGCAAATGAGTAGTGCCTATGAATTAACATAAATTATTGATTGAAATTCTCGTGCCTCCCTTTCAGCCACTTCTTGTCAGAAAAAAATTGAATCCCCATGGAACTCTACTCTGAGCTTTCTGACAGAAGCATTTTAAGTAGCACATATAATAATGCTTATGTATTTCCCAGCAGGAAAAACTGAAGTCGCAAAATGCCACAGTGAGTGGGTACCACGTAGACATTTCTTCCCCTGATAGATAAGTAATGCCCTTGACTCATTGCCTTGCCTTTGTGCTGGAAAACTGGAAGCGAGGCACTTGAGATTAGGAGGGGCATGTGTCTGACTGGTTAGCATTGAGTTTATTTGTTCCTTTTCCTTGCTCTCTCTGTTTTACTCTTGCTGTATCAGTTTGGCTCCTTCCATCTAGGAGTTCACTTAAGAAGTAAATATCAAGTCTAATTGATTTTTTTCTATATATCATTATCTTTAATGTGTAAAGTAAAATGAAAGCCTTTCTTAATTGTCTTATAATCAACCAGATGATGCTACAATTTGATATGAGACGGAGGAATTTATGCCCTGGTGTAAAGAAAAGATTAAGCAAAACAAAGATGTGTGCTTTGAAATTATTGTCTTTTAAATAGAGAACAAAAAGAGTAATAAAATTTTTGATATATATCATTAATCATAAAGTGGTAACTTAAATCCATTAGTTTAACAAGTTCCACTCTAGCAAATTATCCTTTCTTAAGAATCTCTGGTTGTATTTGGAAATTTATTCCTATGACTTAAATTCTTAATTTCCATATTAAGATTTGTTTTGTTAATAAATAAAAAGAAGCACTGCATTTTCTCTTGCATGTTTACTTTGTCACAGTTGATGTCTTACTTAAGGTTGCTTATTTTATACAACATTTGTTAAAATGTCTCAGTGGGTTTTGGGAATATTTATGTTTGAGATCGTTGTGCCTTGTGTAGTACAAATTTACGTCGTTTCCAGATATTCCCTGTTCATTTTTTTCTGCAGCCGGTGACTCAACCTACTTTAGAACTTGGTTGCTCAGAGCCACAGTAACTACAAGTCTCTTTTTATTCCTGGTGTTGAGCACTCTAAGCACAGTTTCTTGTTTAAATTAATTCAGAAGCAGAAGTGCAGTGAATATCCTGAAAGAATTTCTGTCCTTCTGTTCTCCTCTAGCTTCAGCTTTTACTGATTTTGAAAATAATGAATGAAGAACAAGGAAGCCATTGCATGCAAAAGAGAGATCGTCAACAGTATTCCATACTTCACACTTATTGGGGCCAAGCGAGTGAGGATTCCAACAAGTTAAAATACTCTAATGCTTCAAGGTGTTACTATATCGTATAGATAATGCTGTATTCAATGGTATAAATAGACTTTGAGAAGGGTTTTTAGTTTAAGAAGAAAAAAGTTGAATGGGAACGGGAAAATAGCTGGGCGGTTTAAGCACCTGCCTGGCAAGTGCAAGGACCTGAATTCCATCCTCAGTACTGCATACCATGCCAGTACTGGAGTGCCAGGCAAGCCATGCTGGCCAACAAAACTGGATGTGTGGGACACACCTGTAATCCTAGCACTGGATGGCTGAGACAGGACGATCTCTTCAAGTCCAAGCTGTGTATAGAGACCCAGTACCACATAAATAAACAAATAAATAGATAAATAAATAAATAAAAGTTTTTGGTTTTTTTTTTAATTTCAAAAAAGGTTAAGTGTTTGGGGAGATGGCTCAGTGGAATAAGCATATCCCTGGCAAGTGCAAGGGCCTGAGTTCAGTCCCCAGTTCCACCAAAAAAAAAAAAAAAAAAAATTCCAAAAAAAAAAAAAAAAAAAAAAAAAAAAAAAAAAAAAAAAAAAAAAAAAAAAAAAAAAAAAGAAAGAAAAAAAAGGTTGAACAGACCTTTAAATTTTAAAATCTCAGGTCTAGGGTTAAATAGTTTGACAACCTGGGGAGAAACTTTGTTTTTTCAGTTTCTTATCTTTATAGTAAAGAAAGAAATACAAATAGTCTGTATAACAGAGTTTAAGAGCAACATGGTATCTGACTCATTATAAATTCTCTATAAGCATTATTCAATGAAAATTTTAGAAATATAGTGCTGTCACATGTTTTTGAAAAATGACCTTAAGTGCTAAAGTAGATTATAAAATACTTCTATGTAATCCATGTGTATAAGTTAGTGTTTTCCTGGTACCTCCTCCTGCTCTTAGCATCGGTGGTGGGCAGGTAGGAAGTAGTGAGAAAAAAACAGTTTAAGGAGGTGAATAAATTAAATGAATATTTGGCTAGTGCTATTGCTGCATTATTTCAAATAATCTTTAAAACATTATAAACATTATTTCATTTACTTCTTCTACCAATTCTGTGCTATTTTCAAAAATGAAGAAACAGAAACTTAAAGATATCTGTGTTTCAAGAAAAGCTTTGTTTCTCTTCCAGACCTGATGTGATACTTAAATACTTGTTTATGATAGTGAGAATAATCAAATTGTCATTCTTTCATTCATTTAAGAAATACATAGTTTGTCCAAGATCAAGTTGACCAGATACAGGGGAAAACTAGTGATAAATGCTCTCTCAAACTGCTCTTAATCTGCAGCAGTGTAAGGTTAAAGTAGAATTGTGATGATACTTAGCATTTAGGACCAGCTAGGCATTCATATCTAAGGATTTTGTCTTTGGGGCAATAAGTGTCAGAAAAGGTAAATGTCTTCTTCTTTTATTTTTTATTTTTGGAAGAACCAGGAATTGAACTCAGGCCCTTGCTCTTGCCAGGAAGCACTTATCCCACTGAGCCATCTCCCCGGCCCTGTTTCATGTCTTCTTGGCAGTAAAAAAACATAAAGTGAATGATTTACCAGAAGTTGTGTGACTCATTTTCAAAATCATTATTCTCTGTGGGGCAGGCTTGCATTATTATATATATATAAGATTCAAATTCCTGTCTCCCTAATGGAAAATGTAAAAATAAACTTCCTTACTCCAATACCAGTGAAAGTGGATTGAGAAAGGTCAAGGAAAACACACCCAGAAGTTAGGCGCAGTGTTTCTCCCATGTCTACGGTTTTGTTAGTGATCTTGAAACTGGAATATCCAGCTATTTGTTATTACTGTTTCTGCAATACTGCCTCTTTCTCTCCTGAAAACTGTGTCACAGCCCATACGTCAGCTGTGATGCTGTGTGACACCGGAGGGCATGCTGGGCAAAGGCTGAGGCAGGAAACCGTCACTTCCTTGAGCAAAACTAGGGTCATCTGGAAGATTCCAGAATGCCAAAACAGCGGAACAGACAATACAAACAGATGATTTATTTTTAAAATACTATGAATCAACACAAACATGTACAGCTGTCCTGTATGAGTTATGCTCAAGCTGACTTCTAGGAATGACATGCCATGGCCCAGAATTTAACATCCTGTGGGATATCATCTAAAGTCAGTCTACAGATATGTTACATTCCCAAGTCCTTTAACATTTATCTCATTTGAACTTGAAAAGCAGTGAATTGACATAATTCCTTTTCAATAATTTTATTGAGAAATAGCAATGAGACAGTTTCAAAACTGCTTATTATGATAGTTTAATAATTAATGCATCGCATATGTCTATTGCCTCTCATTGGGCTGCAGTTTCACAAATACAACCAGTCAAAGCTAATCAAATTGACATAATTACAAGACACAGTATTTTTGAAACAGTCTTTGTAGGTCATTAAGGTTGGCCTTGGACTCACTGTGTAGCCCAGGATGAGGTCAATCTTGCAGTGACCTTCCTGTGTCAGCCTCCTGAGTGCTAGGATTACAGGCATTCACCACAACTGTCCATATAATATTTTTACAAGAAGCAGAAAGATGTTATGCATATTGTAAAAACATAGGAAAAAGGATAAATAAGGGATAAGCCAAAGCATGTCTGGGAAAGATAAAAAGAAACTAGGTTTGACGTTTACCTTGCTAAAGTCCAGCTGCAAGCACTTGATCGAGTTATTGGTCCTTCCAGATCAGCACTGTGTAACTGAACACAACTAAAGCCATATTTTAAAAGCTTTAGTGGCCACATTAAAAAAAATCAATATATAAAGTTTTTCTTACTCCAAAATATGAAAAATGTATGTAATCAATTTAAAAATTGCTGGGGTATTGTAGATTCTGTCTCTCACTATGTGCTCAACCTATAGTGTGTATTTTATGCTTGTCTCCATTTAGACTGCTGCCTTGCAAGTCTTCAGTAGCTACATGGAGCTGGTGAGCACTATGGTGAACAACACCGTCTTATACTGTCCGGTTCCTCATCTGTAAGGAGTTGAACAGACCAAATCAACCTGGCCCAAGAATAGATTTATTCTGCTGTGTTGCTTTTTGTAAAGCATGGTCTTATATGCATGTATTTTTAACAATAAAATCAAATATGTTCTATGAAAAGGCCAAGCTAGAGTTTTCACATGGCAAATAAAAAGATTAATCATAGTCCCTTCAACAAAACTTGTATAGGGCCCAGGAGATAGCTCAGCATTCTAAACAGTTGCCTGGCAAGTGCAAGGACCTGGGTTTGATCCCCAGGACTGCATGCCATGCCAGCCTAGCACTGTGCTGGCTACTCAAACCAGATGTGGTGGTGCATGGCTGTAATCCCAGTGCTGGGAGGGTAAGACAAGAGGATCAGCGGGAGTCCAAGATGCATCATGAGACCTTGTACTAAATAAACAAGCAAATATTTAAAATTTATATACATGCAGTATATACCAAAGTACCTAACTTAAATGTCTATCAGCTCCCTCTCTTTCTTGTATCTTTATCTCCTTCTATCTATCATCTCTATGTCTCTATGTATGCATGTATGTATGTATGTATGTATGTATGTATCTATCTATCTATCTATCTATCTATCTATCTATCATCAATCATGTATTTCTTGAAGTTAGGCTAAAATATTCTTAGTATGAAAGAAAAGAGAAGAAAGATGGAGTGAATCTAATCTATAGGTATGAAATGTGACATTTATTACATTTGTCATTTCACAAAACTGACATCTGGCATTTGCTGTCTCGCCTGCTTCCAGTAGCAGAAGATTCCTTACATTTTGGGGAAAATGCAAGGGCTGTGAGGAAATTTAATGGTAACCTAAGTACCCGACCTTCCTGGCACCAGGATTAGTCTGTCATCCAGTCTTCACTACCAGCACCTGGACTGAATATGAGGATTAGAGATCCCAAGAGGGAGTAACCATGTACATCGCGGCATTCAGAAGGACACTGTCCACTTATTCTTATTAGGATTTCTCTGGACTTTGGTGGACACTGACCTTCTGAAGGAAGAGTACTGATAGAATCTGAAAATTCTTTACAGATTTCGTGTCTGTTCCCAATTTCAGTTAAGAAAGACACACTCATTTTCTGCAAAACACCCTAACAGGGCAAAGTAAAAGAAAAGACTACACTTAATACTCACTCTGACTTACCCTTGGTAGACCACACCTCAGCAAGTACCCATCCTCTTTCTTTGGACAGGTTTCTAAAATCTAACTGGATTAATTACACTTTGTACTGTGGGAGAAACTTGGTCCAAGCTGGGAAGCCCAGTTCGTGAACTGTATTAGAGACAAACTATGAGGCAACTGAAGAGGTAACTTGGAAAAAACAGAAGAGGAAGCACAGCTAAGAAGAGAAAAAGATGAAGAAATGTTGACAAAGATCCTCTGAAGGAAGATGTAGAAAAGGCTAAGAAGAGGCGAGGTCACCCTCCAGCTGAGAAGCTGTCCCCAAATCCTCCCAAACTGACAAAACAGAAAAACACTACCATTGATATTGTGATCAACTACAAAGAAGGTTCAGGGCAGTAGTTCAGTGAAATCTTCATTCAGTTACTGTCTTCCAAGAAAGAGTTACCAAAATACTATGAATTAATTGGGAAGCCAGTGGATTTCAAAAAGCTAAAGGAAGGAATTTGTAATAATAAGTATCAAAGCCTGAGTGACCTGGAGAAAGATGTCATGTTTCTGTGTGTCACAGTGCTCAGATGGTCAACTCAGAGGGATCCCAGATCTACAAAGACTCCATCATCTTGCAGTCAGTGTTAAGAGTGCGCAGCAGAAAATTGTCAAAAGAGGAAGAAAGTGAGGAAGAAGAAGAGCACCAGGAAGAGGAGTTTGAGTTTTAGGCAAAAATCTATTAAAGTGAAAATAAAGCTTAATAAGAGAGATGAGAAAGGCCAGGACAAAGGAAAAGGCAAGAAAAAGGCAAAATTCAGGAAAAGCAAAGCCAGTGGTGAGCAACTTTGGCAGCTATGAAGAGCAGGATGAAAACGATCAGTCAGAAGCAAGTGGCACTGATGAGGAGTGGTCCCTGTGGAACTGGATATTTGTCAACCCCTCTCTCATTTCTACCCAGTGGCTTCATGTGTCCTGTGGCACTGGGTTCTTTTTGTGTCCTCCTCCTCGTCATATAAACTAGCTTTAGAATAGTGCCAGACAAACATATGATATCATGGTGTAAAAAACACAAAGTTTATAAAATATTTTGACCAAATGAGCCTCAGAGAGTCAAAGATTAAAACAAACAAAAGCTTTTGATGGAAAAGGTGAATGGATAATATATTTCTTTTTTTTTTTTTTTTTTTTTTTTTTTTTTTTTTTTTTTTTGTCTTTTTGAGACAGGGTCTCACTATGCAGTCCAGGCTGGCCTTAAGCTCACTTTGTAGCTCAGGCTGGTCTTGAACTCACAACAATCCTCCTGCCTCAGCCTCCCGAGTGCTGGGATTACAGGCATGCGCCACCATGCCCAGCTCTGAATAGTATATTTCTATGGGTGGGTCTAATTTGGTAAAAGTTTGTGCCTGACTTCATCACCTGTTTGGGTAAGATTTTTGTCTTTTGTAATACTGGTTACCAGGAGAAGCCTTTAAAGCCACTGGTTATTTTATTTTTCATTAGGCAATTTTCTAGATTTTTATTTGTTCAGTATTATGTTTTTACACTGTGGTACATATAAGCAACTTTAATAGGTGATAAATGTACAGTAGATTTCACCTACATATACATTTTTCCACTTCATGCTCTATGATCTGATAAATGCTTTTTAAATTGTATATAAGATGTCTCCTGTAAACATTGCTTAATATTTTTGCTCTTGGCTTTAAAAAATTCCATTGAATATGCTTTTGAATTCTGCTATCTATATATTGTACTGGATGGCTTCTTTAATCCCTTGATTTCCTATGTCACCAATGTGTATCGTCTGTGTCTCTCCAAAGTATCTTAATCTTTGTTTTCTTTCCATAGTGTCTTTGGTTGATAGTCATGAGCCTGACACAAATAAAATTCCAGCCTGAGTTACAAAGTGAGCTTAAGACCAGCCTGAACTGCATAGTGAGACCCTGTCTCAAAAAAGACAAAAAAAAAAAATCTAAATGGTGGGTTACCAGTCTTCCATCCACCTTGTAGAATTTCGGCTAACTTGATTTTTAGTTTTTGTAGAATAGTTTCCAATATTGCAGGGGCTAGTCACATATATTCTTTGAAATTAAAATAAGTAGAACTTAAGTTAAAAATAAATTTCACCTTCTTTGCAATAACTAAATTTTAAATGTTTAGTAGTTACAGGTGCTTAATGATTATTGCTCCGTAAAACACCACAAAGTAAAGTTTTAGTTGACAGCAGTAGTCTTAGGAGTTTCTATAACACTTATTAAAATACTCATTAAAAGTTGAGGAAATTCCCGCCAAAGATCACCAAGTGAAAATGAAAAGAGGTGTTTAATGGAAAAATAATCCCTATCTGAAGAATGAAGATTAAGACTATCTTTCACAAAAACAAAGCAAATAAAAAGCACATTACGAAAAAGAAAAAAAATACATATGAAGGACAGTTAATGGTTCTTTGAAAAAGTACATATATAGAATTTAACAGACACTCAATGCTTTAAATTTTTTTGTGGGCTTTTTTTTCTCATGTTATTTTCCTTAGTAGATCATAAGCTATTCAATTACAGGTTACTAGCTTCCCAAGTATTATAACTTGTACTTGTTTTCAGTCCATTTGAGACTTAAGATGTCACTTTCTGTGTCACATGTTTCAATTACCTGCAGAAATGATAGAACAATCTTTCTCCTGCAGTCTCACTCCAAAGACCTGCTCTTTGTTGGACAAGGCATTCTCAGGACAGCTACCTGAAAATTATTCTACAACATTATTTACACAAAAGTTACTTACTGGAAGCCTTAAGGAACTCCATTGTCTTTCTTTTGTATGTATGCATGTACGTATGTATGCATGTATGCATGCATGTATGCATGCATGTATGTATGTATGCATGCGTGTATGTATGTATGCATGTATGTGTGCATGTATGTGTGCATGCATGTATGTATGTATGCATGCATGTCTGCATGTATGTATTTGGTGCAGGGTCTCACTACCCGGCTCAGACTCCTAGTGATACTCCTGTCTCAACCTCTCCAGCACTGAGATTACAGTCATGTGCCACCATGACCTGTTTCAGTGGCTGGCTCAGTTCAGGACCAGCACGGCATGTAGAACCAGCGATAGGACCCAGGTCCTTGCACTGGCCAGGCAGGTCCCAAGACTGTTGAGCTATCTCTTTGGCCCAGGAACTCCATCTTTTTCACATCCTGTGAAACCTGAAGTTGTCTGTCTTTTCATAAGTTCTGTTGCAGGCCGAGTACTCAAAGAATCTCTAAGATTCCTTACGGACTTCATGTCCTTTCCTATTTTCAGTTAATAAAGACATAGCCATTTTCTACAAAGCACTATAACTTGGCAAAGCAAAAGACAAAAAAAGCTACACTTACATTCACCCTCATCTACCCTCAGGAGTTATAGAACACTTGACTCTGTACTATCTAGATTTAATCCTTTAAGATGTGCAAGTCTTCATGCATTCTACTAAGCAACTGGGCACCATCCTTCTAAAGTAAGCTTTATCTAAGGGAAAATATTCAGGGCCAAAATATTTGTGTTGAGTAAAAGAGGAAAACAAATACATGTGCAAAATGCTTTGCGGTATATATCACAAGACAGAACCAGAGAGAATATTTCCTGCCATTAAAAAAAAAGATATGAAGAAGAGAAAAACTGTCAAGGATATAAACCTGCATTAAATTAGATCATTTTCCAAAGTATCATATTCATGCATATGTAAACAAATATATACTTTTTGTTCTTGGTGTCTGAGCCTGCCAGGTCTTCCATTCCGAATTTATTCAGAACATCCTTAAATTTTAAATTTCCTTAAGTATTGGCTTTGCCAAAATCTTCTTGCCTTTTTGCCAACTCTCCCTGTAAGTCATCCATCTGATTACTTCCTTCTGGGGGCTGCTGACTTTCATTGTCTGACAAATGAATTCACAATACAATGTCGCTGGAATTATTTCTACATAATTAATGTATGTTTGACATTTCAGTGAGTGTGTACAATGAAAGACACTTGTTTTAACGTATTTTCCTATCTTCAGCTTTGCTGAAATATTGTGCAGTTATTTTTCATAACCTCTCTGGAATAATAATAGTGTTGTTACTCGCAGACTAAATCCAATTCCTGGTGCTTTGATTTCCTCCATCTACCATTTTTTGTCTATTTTCCTAATGCATCAACTAATTCTAAAATCACTAGCCTTTAAGTAACCCAGTTAATCTGATACATTGTTTTATTCTCCCCTCCCTAGTTTTAGTGAGGACTTTGCACTGTAATTTGTTAGTTGTGTGATGGAATGGGCATCTTTCCCTACAGGGGACTGGATCTGAACTAGGGAGTGCACCATATTGGAGGGATAATTCACTTTCCAAGGATAAAATTTTTTAAAATGTATTTTAGTACAGGGACTACAAGATCTTACAACACAGATCAAATTCATATTGATCCTTCTGCCTCAGTCTCCCAAGTGCTGGGACTACAGGCTGGGATTCCAGGAGTGCAATACCACACCCAGTCTCATTTGCCATCTCAGCGCACCATGGGGTTGGGGCTGGTACAGCACTCCTGGTATCAAACCCCAGGCCCTGTCTCTGTCTAAGTAGGTGCTTTCTCTGGTACTGCAAGCCACACTGGCCCTGCCACTAGGCTTGCTTAACCGCCAATGGAATCCGGCTATGTGGCGTATGCCTGTAATCCCAGCACTAGGGAGGCTGAAACAAAAGGATCACTATAATCGGAGCTGTCTAGTGAGACCCTGAAAAAAGGAAAATAAATAAATGGTGCAAAATATATTCATTTGTTACTTCTGGTAATATTCTAACAGTAAATAGTCCACATATGATAAAGTCATGCTATTGATCTTGCACTGTAACAATAAACATTTCCTGCCCCAACACACATATTATTGTATATAAATGTTATTCCTTTGATGTTTTGATTATTTTTAGATTTCATCATTTGTGAAAAAGATAATACATGACTACATACTTTGCAACAGTTACAAGAGATGTAGCCTTCATGTACTCAAGACCAAAAGATTTCAAACACAATAGTCATTTGTGGAAGGGTACTCAAATAAACATAGGGCTTGAGAATCACTGGTGGATGACGGGTGTGGTGGCGCACGCCTGTAATCCCAGCTGAGGCAGGAGGATTGCTGTGAGTTCAGAGAGCAGCCCGAGCTACAAAGTGAGCTTAAGGCCAGCCTGAACTTCATGGTGAGACCCTGTCTCAAAAAGACAAAAAAATAAATACATAAATAAATAAATAAATAACAAATCATTGGTGGAAATTCCCAACCTCCTACATTCTACTAAATTCTAGAGCCATGTTAACTAATACAGTAGCAAAGAAGAAGTTGCTACAAAAATTAAATTAAAACTCAATTTTAATTTTAGTCATCAAAGGCCAGCTCCCCAGTGGCAATATCCCGATGCAAGGTATCACTGTGCTGGCTTTACAGAAAGAGAATGACTTCACAGACAGAGAACGCCTTCATCATAAATTTTAATGGACATTGTGGGAGAAATGAACAACTGCATTATTCTAGAGATTAAGTTAAAAGATACCTCTCAAAACCATCTGGAAGCAGCAGAATCAGATCTACTCATATTAAGGTTAGTCTCCTGCTGAAAAAGAACATAGAGCTTTTCATTCTACATTGCTGATTATACAGAACATCAAACTAGCCTATTTGTGATTTTTTGTCTTGAACATCAAATCAAAGCTTATGTCCTGAGAACTTAGGGAAGAGTTTTGAATATGGAAAGTCAGATCTTAAACACAAACAGCCTAAATACACACTCATGTACACAAATGGAGAAAAGAGAAAGAGAGAGAGAGAGAGAGACGGACAGACAGACAGACAGAGACAGAGAGGCAATAAGAGATAGAGAAACAGGGACAGAGAGAGGAGGAAGAGGAGAAGAGAGCAGAAAATTTTCTGTGACATATAACAAAAAATGTTTATATATGAAACTGGAAAAATATGCTTTAAAATAAATAACTAAAAGGTTTAAAAAATAGAAAATATATGGAAGTGTATTACTCCCTAAATAGCAAATAATTTTAAATGAATATTAGATAAAAGATTTTCCAAAAAATAATTTAATTTTTTTTATTTATATATTTGGGACAGGGTCTCACTAGACAGCTTGGACTCATAGTGATCCTCCTGTCTCAGATTCTCCAGGGCTGGGGCTACAGATGTTCACCATTATGCTTAGTTTCAGTGACCAATACAGTGCCCGGGGTTCTGGGGCTGGCATGGCAGCTGGGGATCGAACTAGGGTCCTTGCACTTTCCAGGCAGGTGCTTAGACTGCCAGGCTATCTTCCCAGCCATAGATCTTCAAATTGAAAATAAAACAAGAAACTAAAGACAGGAACAATAGATGAGATGATAAGAAAATTAATGAATTAACTCTAAAGATCCTACATCTAGCTAATACAGGAAAGAAGAAAGAAAAGAAGAATAAGTGTGTGTGAGAGAGAAAGAAAGAAGGAAAGAAAGAGAAAGAAAGAAAAAAGAAAAACAAGAAAGAAAGAAACAAGAAAGAAAGAAAGAAAGAAAGAAAGAAAGAAAGAAAGAAAGAAAGAAAGAAAGAAAGAAAGGACTGCTGAGAAAATTCGCTTACTAAGTTATAGTAGCAGCCCATGAAAAAGCAGTTTACTTATTACTGTATTTTGCTTAAAAAAAAACAAGCAAAAATATGCTTATTATTTCTTTTTTCTTCTGTTTTCCAATTTTTATTAATAATTTGTGCAATGCATGATGATCACCCTCCTCGTGGAGAGCTGGTCCATCCCATAACATGGCTCTTCCATTCCCTTTCCCTTCTCCAGCTCTCTTAGCTCCGTTTCTCTTTGCAGAAGAGAAACAGCAAGGTCAAAACGGCCGTGTTTCCTAAGCTGAAATAAACAATTAACACAACCCTAATAATAATCAACATACTCATGCTTGTCCTCAAAGAACTAGAGAAAACAACCGCTTTTTCTACCATGGAACTTTGGGAGGCAGGTTTAATGGCCACGCCCTGGCAGAGTCATCGTCTCACTAGAACAGCGGTGAGGCATCTAAGGGGGCTTCTTGAACACCACGTTATCACTTTGGTAGAGACCTTTTGACCTACAGCAGCTTCCATTGCAACCGTAACGCTGTCATTGGCAATGTATCACACCTCACCAGCACCAGTTCTCACAACCACATTTTTCTTGTAAGTGAGCATCTGATGACATACACAGTTTAGTTGCTTTGGTGTTCCCTAAAAGACCTTATTGTGACTTAAAACATCTGCAGTGATAAAATTACGAACTCAGAAAGCTCAGAAGTTTTAAAAAGAACACAACGATAGAAGCAGTGAGAAGAGTAGGGAGGGAGGGGAAAGATAAGGGATGGTACGGTGAAAAATTAAGCTGTATTATGAAATGTACCAACTCCTGTGACAAATCTAATTATATGTATCATATGTTAGCTTCAGGATAGTTAATGTCAGAAATGTCCATAACCTCAAGTGCTGAAAAAATAAATCTAAATAATTAATATAAATTAATCATCTAACCAGAAAGATAATAAAATGTAAGTCCAAAGGAAATAACAGAGATGAAATTAAAATTTAATGAGTTTAAAGACAGAAATTGGTTTCTTTTAAAAATAGTCACCAGGTTTCCATCTTAATATAAAAACTTAAAATGGAAATTCCTTTCCATATACCTATTTTACTAGGTATCTTCCAAAAGAAGTCCAGAACAAGTTAAAGTATCACGTTATAGTAATACATGCAATGCATTACTATAGTAGCATAATTTTAATAGCTAAATCTTGAAAGTGGCCTATAGATCTACTTACAAGTGATCAGATAAAGAAAATAAGGTATTTGCACACAATGGAGTATTATGCTGTTATAAAAAAGGACAAATGTGATTGATTGGTAGGAAAACAGATACACCTTCAAAGCATAATATTAAGTAAAATAATAACTCACACCATGAGTATCTTATCCTTTCTCTTACATTATAAGCCCCAAATATCATGTAGTACAGAATGTACTAATAAAAATTTAAATATGCAAAATAGATCAGTCACTAGCTAAGTTAATCAAGAAATGAACATACAGGGCCAGCCAAATAGCTCAGTGGATTAAAAAGCCTGCAAGCAGGCGCAAAAGCCGGGGTTTCAATCCCCAGGACTGCCATGTTGTCCCTGCCTTCTGGGCACAATGAGAGGGCGATTGAGACTGGGTGTGGTGGCACGCACCTGTCATCCCAGCTCTTGGGAGGTTGTAAACAGGTGGATCCCTATGAATCTGATCACTGCAGTGAGACCCTGCAGACCCCTAAATTACAGAAAAAAAACAACAGAAAAAAGTACAAAAAATGAACATACAAAACATATACAGCAACGCATGATGTGAGGAAATAACCCTTAAATAATTGAATTTTTAAATAGTGACACAGATCTTCCATTTTCCCCTCCTATCACTCTTTTCTCTCCTCTGTACCCAGCCTCAAAGGTCTGACAGAGGAAAGGTGCAAATGCCGTGTTCCTGGATCCTATGCATGTTTTTCCTAATAACAAGGAAATGAGATTGTTAGCCAACCCTCCCAGTACTGGGCTATCTATGACTGGCAGTGTTCTTTTAAAAAATCCGCAAGTCTAATAGGTGGCCCTCTTTATGAACAATTCTCCGTAAGTTCCAGTAATCACTTATCTTTGTGCTTTCCCTCCGTATACAGTGCTCCCAACATTTCTAAGTATAGAACACTATAATATTTGTCTTTTTAAAATTTTAATCAGTTTAATGTTTCAAAGAGTAAACACAAAAGCACAAGCAAATAGTGGAAACAATGAAACAGGGTACCATATGACAATACATATGCTACAGATTTTCAAAACGAGAATAGCAAATTAACAATGGTTGTCATATTACCTAATTATATCATCCGATCTTTGGCTCAGATTGATAGTATAGTGATGCAAGATTGGCCAAACAGTTGAATACTAATGCTTCAAACAGAAATCCTCCTGTTTGCAGCCTCCTAAGAGCTGGAATTATATTTTTCCTTTTATATTTTTATATTTATTTATTTACTTATTTATGTGTTCATTTCATATTTTAGGGAAGAGCCTGCAGGGTGTTCAGGGTCTCCCACTGGATCAGACTCGTAGTGATCCTCCTGTTTACAGCCTGCCAAGGGCTTAGATTACGGGCACGCGCCACCACACCCAGGCTCAGTCCCCATTGCAGCCAGCTCCGGGGGTGGGGCAGGCAGGGCAGACCCCGGGATCTACTCCCAGCCCCTGTGACTGCTTGCAGGCACTGTAATCTGCTGAGCTATTTGGCCAGCCATTTTTATTTTCCTTTTAAAAAAATTTACTGTAAAGAGTATAATAATAATGGATGAGACATCAAAAGCAATACACATTTAGAATACCAAGATGGGAGATACTTCACTATGGCTTTTGTATTACGCATCACTGTCCTTGGTGTAGTTGCTTAGATACCAGATATCAGCACACAGAGTTATTAAAAAATATTAACTGCTATTTTCAAACAACTACTGGAAATTTTTAGTGCAATCATCACAGCCATCCTGTACATATGCTTGCATGGTTTGTCCCCTTTATTTTTTCCTATCTTTACTCATTTCCCTCATCTTTATTGTTTAATCCCTATGTTGCATTTCTTTCCATTTTACTTTGACTATTACAAATTTCAGGTTTTACTTATTCTTTAAGGTTCTTACACTAGAGAGACAATACAATATTTACACATGTCTTATTTTACATAAAAGTGTAGCCTCCATTTGCATCCATTCACCTATGAAGGCCTCAAGTGTGTTGTCTTTACAGCTGAGTAATACTGCATTGTATAAAAATACCACATCATTTTCATCCATTACTTAGTTGTTTTTTTTTTTTGTTGTTGTTGTTATTGTTGTTTATTTTGTTTTTTTTGGCGGAACCAGGGATTGAACTCGGGCCTTTGTGCTTGCCAGGGAAATGTTTATTCCACTGAGCCATCTCCCCAGCCCCCATTCCTTAGTTGATGGGCATTTTGTTTGTTACCAAGATTTGGCTATGACAAATTGTGCTACTGTATAACTATGTGGCATGATTTTCCTGTTGTTGTTTCCCTAATTTTCTCCTGTGTTTGTTTGCTCCTTTTGCTGGATTCTTTCTGTTGTTCTTGGAATTATAGTTATTTTAATCCCTCTCTAGAACACCTTTTAGTAGCACTCTGTGTAGGGTTCCTTTGGTTTTCATGAGTTTCTTTAATTGCTTTTATCATGGGAGTATTTTACTTCTCCATTACATTTAAAAGAGAGCTTTGCAGGGTATATCAGTCTTGGTTGGAACTTGTTTACTTTTACAACTTGAAATACTTCACTTCTTGCTCTTCTTGACTTAATGTTTTTTGATGAGAAATCTGCTATTATTCTGATAGGTTTTCCTTTAAATATCATCTGTTTCTTTTCTCTAGAGGCTTTAATTGTGTGTGTGTGTGTGTGTGTGCGTGTGTGTGTGTGTTTGCTGAATTTCTAAGATCATGACTATTATATGTCTGGGTGCAATTTTAATTATATTGATATTATTTTAGCTCTATAAGCCTCAGTTACCTCAATGTCAAAATGTTTCCCCATATTTGAGAAGTTTTCTACTATTAATTCTGTCCATACACTTTTTGTGTCATTTGAGTTGGCTACTTCTTTCTCACTGAGGCCTGTTGGTATTATGTTGTTTATCTTTGCATCATCTTGTAGCTGTTGAATTATTATGATTTTGGATCTCTGTTTTTTTAAAGAGATTTTTTTTCCTTTCCTAGTCACTGGCTGAAACAGTGTCTTCAACATCTGAATGTCTATCTTCACTTTCATTCAAATGGTTTTGCCAACTTTTAATTGAGTTTTTACCTCCCTGTGTATCTCTTTGAACCTGCTTCCTGTGTTACATTTCTTTCCTATATTGGCCACTCAGTCTCCATTGTTTTTCTATTCTCCTCTATTTTTTAACCACTGTTTTTTTTTTAAACACTTTGTAAGTCTTTCATTACAGTTATTATTTTTCTTAACCTGGGAAATACCATTACCCACTTCTGCAGTTTTTTGTTTGTTTCTTTGATTTTTTTACTTCAGTTGTTATTATTTCAGAGACTTCAGGTGTGTGACTTCCAATTTGTTCAATACTGATATCTTCTGGGTTTGTTCTAGGTGAACTCAGGGCCTGACATTACATTTTGCCTCTTCTTCTTGCCATTTTTTATTTGAGAGGGACCTCTGTATTTTGATTTCTGTGATACTTTGTTTTGAAAGTTTGATAGTAAGTAGCTGTATGACTACAATCAGAACCTCCCCATAAAGGGTCTGATACAAGGTATCTCTCTTGTATCAGATATTCTTAAATTGTGCATGTGCTGAGATTTGGCCTTCTTTATTGATTGAGAGTGAGGTCCTGGTTTTCGTTGGGCACTATCCTCTGCCCTTCAGTATAGGGCTTTGGTGAAGTTATTACCCAAGTGCCTCCCAGTATTACCCAAGGGAGAATATGTGGTTAAGGCAGATATGGAATTCTATTTACAGTAGTGCAATTAGCAATACTCACAACAGCTAGTGAAATTTAGAAAGTTACAAACTTTTATAACTAATGGGTTTATACTTTAGACCATAGGAGCAAACATTATAGGTATAAAGCAAAAATCTTAAATATGGAATTTGTGTTTAAATTTCTTCTCCTGAGCGTGTCTGGGCATCTCCCCTTCATGTACCGGGAGTCTTCCTGGAAGACTGGTTCACTCAAGTTACTTCCTGCCACCTCCATGCCTCAGGATACTCATGTAGGCCCGGGACTCAGTCTGGGCCATGCTGGACCTAGCAATACACTTCAGCTCATGGGCCCAGTTCTACTGATCTCAGACTCAACCTGTTGGTCCTGACTCAGGTCCAGCTGCTGGGCTCTTCAGCTCCTTCCGGCGGAGCCCTGCTGAAGTGGACCAGTTGGCCTGACTGCTGCACTCAATGCTCCTTCTGACTGCACCCCCAAAGTGTATTGGCTGGGCCTGGCTGCTAGGCTCTGCAATTCCTTCCAGCTGTGCACTGCTTAAATGGACCAGCTTATGTATTATCCCTCATAACTGAAAAGACAGGGTGTGTAATAGCATCAGGCATGGCACAAAGGTCATCAAGACTCAAGTCTTTCCATCACTGGGCTCTGCTTCCTTTGCACTGGCTTCATTATAATTCCATCTTTGTGACTGAATCTGTTCATTCAAAGCATTCATAGTCCAGCAAAGTGAAAGCACCTCAGTATAGAGATTTTTTTCCTCCTCTGCCATGATTCAGTAAAGGGGGGCAGATATACAGCTCAGTAGCATAAGCACCTGCTTCGCAAGTGGAAGGTCCCAAGTTCAATCCCCAGTACAGAAAATAAATAAGTAAATAAATGTGAAAAAAGTAAATAAGTAAATAAATGTGGCTTGCTTATCTGTAAGCCAGTTCACACACACGCACACAAAAATCCTCTTACATGAGTAATAAGGGATGTGTTATCAATGGACTAAATTGTGAATCACAAAAAAAGGAATTAATTTTTCTGATAAAAATGATAGATTTCCAATTGATTGCCTCATTGTTCCAAAAATGCAAATGGAACAGATTGCCATAAAATTTTTCAAACAGAAATGTACCAGCTATTGATGAATATATAGAATAATAAAACAATAGAACTTATATATTGTTCCCAACAGTTGGATTGTAGTGTTATAAGAAATAGCAATTCCATTCCCACGTAATAGACTCTAGAAAAATTCAGGCAACTATGTACAAATAGGCAAGTGTAATAATATTAAAAGTACCACTTTATACTACAATACCATGGAGGTAGATACCTACTTGAAAAGCTGCAGACCCAAAGTTCACAGCTTTTATATGATAGATTATACACAGAACAGGACAGCAAAATATGTTAATATGAATGAATCTCAGACACATAATAAAATGAGGGAAAAAATAACAGAAGTTCACTGAGTAAATGCATACACTATATTTCTATGAGACCAAAATCAGTTATGTAATCCTTTGTAAGGATATGTATGTCGGGATCATTTGAGACAATAAAGAAAATCATGAGAACAATGAAAGAATTGTTTCCATACTGACTACTTCTTTAAGAGATTCTAGGTGATGTGATTGGTAAGATGTCCATGAAATGAACTGACTACAAGATGCTGCAAAATAAATTATTTCTAGAACACCAAAATGACTACAATTCTGACAGAAAACTGCCTTATTCCCCTGGGGAGTATTGTGAAAGAATTTCCATATATGATCAGTATTTGGCATGACACTTAAAGACTGAAGAATTAGAACAAAGTTTAAAATATGTTCAATATAATGATGCATAAAATATACACAATCTTATTCCCTTCAGGTTTTAAAAACAAAAGACTATAATTATCATCTGGAGTGAGGTGTACAGCTGCATTAGTAAACTGAGGATCAAAGCTGTCCAAACCCAACTGCCCAGAAATACTTCATTTAGATGGGGGGACACCTGTTTCTGTTCCATCGGGTCTCAGTCAACATTTGAAAGCATGGATGCTCCTGAATGTCAGAAATCCTTGTTTGAGGATGAGCGCAACCATTCCTTACAGTCCTTGTTCAGAAATTCCTCTAAGGAGCTTGCAGCTTTGACAGGCAGGCATCATGGTGTATAAATTTTCTTTACAAAACAGAGATAATTGGTTGAGTTGTGATCACTTATGAACCAAGATTTTGCAATACATACCCTTATACACCTGGCATTTAAGCCCTCCTACATAGTCTGCATCAATGGCCCAGTGAACATGCCTGGTGAGACATTAGCCTGGAAAGTATGACCATTTGCACACTTTCTCCAAAAGCATGCACCTCTGTGGGAGATGGCTTTATCTTCTGAACAAAGTATTTTAGGATGTTCTGATACACAACATGATTCATAACTTAAGGGTTAAGAAATATTTTTTTATTTTTTATCTCAGCCTAAAGTCTTCTAGCTCCAGCTGAAGTGATACAGTCTATAGATCTTTCTTCCTTCTCTATTTTTTGTTTTTGTAGTGAAAAGGTGTTTATCGTCAAAAGGCTGGATGTCTTGAACTTTATTGCAAAGGCCTTCAAGAGAAATTGAAATCTCAAATCCTATTATCATAAAATCTCTTCCTGTAGTCAAAGATTGATGGGTAATGATTTGGGTTGTGGAGGTTCATGAAGAGACCAGAGGTTGGATGACTGCACTGGAAACTGGTACCAAGAACTCTATTAATGAGTGAGCACAGGGAATGGCGGAAGCTGAAAATTAGTCACAGGTGTGGGGGCAAGACAAGACAGAGTGCCCAAAGCAATCAATCTAGCTATCTCCATCCTGAGGAAAACATCCTGCCTGAGACAATTCCAGTCATTATTTGCTTATCAACCTCGTGCTTGTGACACCAACTTTGTCACAAGTATAAATAAATACCCCTGTGGTGACTATTCAACTCCTCTTCACTCATTAGGAAAAAGGGCTTCACCTGACTCCAGACTTTATCTCATTTGTATTTCTGTATCCCCTCACTGTTTTTCCCTGGCACCAGCAAGCGCAGCCTGACTGCCTCTAGTGATCACACTGGCTGGACTCTAGTGTAGCTCCCTGCGAAGTGATTTTCAGTGGAGGCTGGGTCTCTGTGGATGTTCACTGCACTTCTTGACATTTCCTGGTGGCTGGTGGCTGTGACTTCATTCTGCTTCCCTTTCCTCCTTTGTCTCTACCTTTTTTTCAGCTGGGTCTGAGGAGGCCCTCCCAGAGCTATTCATTTGATGTCTCCCAGCCTTGCAAGATTTTTCCCTGGGATCTTTTGAATTTTAATGCCATTTGTGTTTGAGCTTAAATGAACTTCACATAAGTGCCTTGTTTTTTTCTGTTACTATTGGTTAGTCATGGGAACATCTTCTACTTGGTGTCTTTGACAGTTGAAAGACAGTTGGGTGGTTTCTGGATTGTGGGTTGGCATCTGGATGGAGCCCACAGTCTTCCTATTTTTTTTTTCCATATATTTTCTCAAGCAGTTCAGTATATTCACTGTTGAGCATCTCTGGCCAAGGGAGTTCAGGAGATGGCTGTTACTAGAGTGTGATACCTTTTAAACAAGGGTTTCAAGTTTTTTGGACATGTTGCTAAGGAAGCAAGGTTATGCCTTGGACTCCATAACTGGAGTTCCTCTTATGAATAAAAAATACCACGACCCAT
>PVKA01010149.1:9050-65538 GCA_004027165.1 Ctenomys sociabilis | reverse complement strand
TCTTTCCTTCTGTATTTCTTCCTTAATATATTTTAGGTGTTATTTTTCTTTTCTCCTGGGAATTCATATGGATTCCTTTGGGTTCTTTGGTCATGCCAGTGAAGAAAAAGTTATTAGACAATCCTAACTGTACAACAAATAGCACTGGGGCCAGAGAGATAGCTCAGTAGAATAAACATCTGCCTGGCAAGCACAAAGTCCTCAGTATAAACCCTGGTACTGAAAAAAGATATACATATATATGAGCTCCTTCCCTCCCCCACTCCTCTCCTCTTGTCTGTCTCTGTCTCTGTCTCTGTCTGTGTCACTGTCTCTGTCTCTGTGTCTCTGTGTCTCTCTGTGTCTCTGTGTCACTCTCTGTGTCTCTCTCTGTGTCTCTGTATCACTCTCTGTGTCTCTGTGTCTCTCTCTGTGTCTCTGTATCACTCTCTGTCTCTTTGTCTCTGTCTCTGTCTCTCTCTTCCCTGTGATAGCTTGGTTGATGTCTCCCCGAAGCTCCATGCAGTCAGATGAAAGATGACCATATCTAGAGAGTGTGATTCTTTCATCGTGCAATAAGGGTGTGAGTGCTTTCTGTCCTAAGGGTGGATAGCTAGGATAAAACATACAGGAAAGACAGAGGCTGGTGCTGATTGCCTGTAGTTTGTCCCTTGCACTTGCTGGCTGCTTGCCTCTTTTGCATGAAGTGTTTCTCTCCCATGATGCTGTGCCACCCAGCCTTAGAGCCAGATAACTATGAACCGAACCCTCTGTAAGGTGTGTGCTGAAATAAACCTTTGCTCCTTTTATCTTTGGGTGTTGAGTATTTTGTTCTAGCAACAAGGAAAGCAACTAAGATACTCTCCTAATACATCTACTATACATCCTGTTGGTTCTGTTTCTCTGGAGGATCTTTTCTTTTTTAAGTTATGTCCACACCCTCACAAATTTGTCCTTCCCTTTACTAAATCGGTAAGATGTAAGATGCCATTGAATGTATTATGTAAAGAAATTACGTATCACTCTGCAAAACTGTTTTTTGCATCTGTTCTAATGTCCAAGATGACAGACTTCTAAAGTAATAATAAAAAAATAGAAGACATGCCTTAAATAATGTTTCTAAATATGACAATTCATAAAAGTTTGTACTTATGATAGAAGACAATAGATGTTTCATCAAGCAATTGCATTTTGAAATTCATCTGACTTAGACCACAATTTATGTCTCTCTGTGAGAGAACAGCAGCATATTGAAAAGGATTTTCATAAATAATTGCTCTGCTGTCTCTCAACACAAGTCTTTAATGAATGTGCAGGAGTTATGAGACGTTGTACAGTAGTCTGTAAGCTCATGCCCATTTTCCTATGATGCAGTTTGACTCAGTATGGTAAGTTAGGAAGCAAACCTCTGTTAAGTATTCAATCAACTAATTGTCCTGACTTACAAGAAAGATTTATATGACTGCTCAGATTCACTTGGCATCCACTGTGCTCTAAACATTTGGAATTTGAAATCAATTTATTTGTTGTTTGAAAAGAGATATACTCTTGTAAACAAATTTTAAAAATATAATTGTTGGAGTGTATTAATTTATCAAATCCATCATGTCAAGGTATTCATTTTGTGACTAAAATGGTCAGTCTACATTGATAAATTCGCAAGAGGGTATCTCTTTTTGTTTTCTAAATCTCCAAACTTATTTTTATCTTTTTTTATTCACAAAGAATACAATGGTACTATTTGAGAATAAAACTCTAAAGTTAACCTGCCTGAAAGTGGGAGAATGCATATTTTTAAAGTTCATGTACACATAATAACCCCAACTACAGTCTCAACAGGCAGTAATAATAACAACTAATACCCAGCTGGTGCTCAAGGACTTATAAGAATGTTAATTCCTCTGCCTAGATTAGAAATCCAAGTCTGGGATCTCTGTCCACTGCACGTCTCAGCAGTGAGTCCCTCCTCCTCTAGCTTGCCTCGCTATCTCCGCCTCCATCAGTTCCTATAAACATGGCTCTTTGAGTCTATTTCTTTCTTTCTTTTTTTTTTTTTGCTGCCCCCGAATTCAATGAATAGTAAGAATAGGTGACCTGGCATTTGTTATTCAGGCCTCATTCTATCATCAGTGTGTTACTCCGATCATGTGAAAATGCTCTCTGCCATTTCTGCAAATGTGCTGAGTTACTGTGTGTTATCACCCATACCAAGTCAGAATTCAGGATGGAGAAAAGGCTTTCTAAAGTTCAAGTAGACTTTCACAGAGGCATAATTTAAAGTCAACCTGCTTGGTGTTCTAATAAAAATCAGCTGTGGTACAGGTAGTTGAGAATCTACTCCTAATTCAGAAAAACATGGCACTACTCCATTGATCATCCATTATGTACTAGGTATATAGCATATGCATTAACCTTCAATGTGCCAGAAATAAAAAAAGATAGAAACTTATGTAATATTAATCCAGTGCAGATCTTAAGGTAGAGTATTGTTATTTCCAGTTTGTACATGAGGAAATTGAAGAATAGAGAAATTATTTATGAATCTCCTGGCCAGTCACCAAGGCTAAAATTAGAACAGAATTCTTGGTAGATGCACTTCCAAAAGTATCTTAAAGCAAAGGAAGAAGTGCTCCTAAGTATTTAAGGAAGCTGAGTGCAATTTCACTCTGTTTATAATTTTAAAATGATTTTTGGATGAATTATATTTATTTTATTTTACAAGAAAAATTGAATGACAAAGCACCATTATTTAGCAACATGTTTCAAAGGCAAAACTCTGAGAATCATAATTTAAAAAGAAAACAAACTTTAGAGAATTTAATAATTAAGAAAACTTTTTAAAGTACTTATGCAATTATTTTAAAATATAGTAAGATTGATAAGTCTTTTTTAATTCATATAATTAAAAAATATTAGGGCTGACCAAATAGCTCAGCAGTTTTTTTTTTCTTTTTTGTTTTTGGTCTTTTTGAGACAGGGTCTCACTATGCAGTTCAGGTTGGCCTTAAGCTCACTTTGTAGCTCAGGCTGGTCTTGAACTCACAACAATCCTCCTGCCTCAGTCTCCTGAGTGCTGGGATTATAGGCCTGTGCCACCATGCCCGGTTTAGCTCAGCAGATTAAAGTGCCTGCAAGCAGGTGCAAGGGCTAGGGGTTTGATCCCAGGGCCTGCTGTGTCCCCATGGGTGTGCTGAGAAGGCAATTGAAACTGGGTGTGGTAGCACGTGCCTATAATTCCACCTCTTGGGAGGTTGTAAACAGGAAGATCACTATGAGACTGATCTAGTAGTGAGACCCTGAACACCCTGTAGACCCTTCCCTGAAATACAAATAATAATAATAATAAATACATTTTTTCAATGTTTTCTGTAAGTTTAAGATGTAGTTGTCACTGTGCTGCAAAAGGAAGTGGAAACCTACCTTAAACGTGTGGTGCCAGGAAAAAGGTGACAATGAAATGATAAAATCAAAATCATAAGGTTTGGAAAAAGACCTCAGTCCCTGGCCAGGACTGCTGCAGTGGGCAGACAGGCAGACAGGACAGCAGGAAGCAGCAGCAGTTTGAATACAGCAGGGGCAACAAGCTCTACTGCAAAGGCCTCTTGGTGAGGGTTCCCAAGGAGAGCCCTGCAGGCCCCAGTAGTAGGCTCGGCCCCCTCAACCAGTGGACCATCCAGGCACACACATGTGCTTCAAGCCCACTCTCACCTCATTATGTGCCAGAGCACTCAGAGTAAGTGCAGCAGTCAAGGAACTGGCCTCACATTCCTCCAAAAGTGAGAGCTGAGGGGCCAGGGAGATGGCTCAGTGAAATAAATGCTTCCCTGACAAGTACATCCCTGGTTCCACAAAATAAAAAAAAAAAAAAACACCCAACAAACAAACAAACAAACAAACAAACAAACAAAAAAAAAAAACAGTGAGAGCTGGAAGTTTGAAGAACATTGATCCATATTCCAAACATTGCATGGACTGTCAGAGAGTCAACGATGATCCTGGATTTCAGGTACCCTCATGCCTAGGTACAGAAGAAATTTAGTCAGCCAGTATGAGCCAGTATTAAGTACTAATCCTCACCTACAACTGCAGAAGAGTGAAATTCAGCCTCTGCCTGTCTTTAATGGCCTCTCCTACTTGGACAGAGTCATAGTAAAGGGGCAAGTCAAAGTTGTAAATAAAATCCTGCCTAGGATGCCCACCCAGTGGACATGTCCAGCAGGCTGGATAACAGAACATTTTTTCCTTTCTGTAACCCCTGTCTTCACTATCTTTGTATAATGGATGACCTAACAGTATAACTTGGGGTATTTAAACTCCTTTAACAACTCATGATGTCACCCAACCTCCCCCGAACCATAATGCACTGAATTTGCCTTTGTCTTGCCCCCTTGTTCTCCCTATAAAAGACCCAAGACCATTCCAGGCAGGTCTGAAACTTTGGGCAAAATCCCAGTTAAGCCTTACAAATAAACTGCCTATTAAACTTTTTCAGGGCTTTATCTTCCTTTTTTATTTTCTGTTATAAGAGAACTTTGGATGGAAAAATACGAAGATTTTCACACCACGACTTTCATTAGCAGCATAAAAGAATTAACTCCAGTATATATACTGGCTCAAGGAGAAAGATACCTTTTTTCTTTTTCTTTTTTTTGCTTGCCTGTGATGTTTATTTGCTGTGTGTTGGAGAGCTTAGATGTGTACATGACTGTTTATGAGTGCTACAGATTGTTTTTGATTGTATGGTGGCTAGCCCTGTTATGCTTGCCCACACCAAGATTGATTCCATACTATTTGCTAAATTTTTGTTTCTACAAAACACACCTCACTATAATTTCTCCGCTATTCATTTATATTTCCTCCTGTCTCTTTTTCCATTACCCTTTCACAGATTTTCTTTGCCCATTCCTCTCCTTTCTTACCTTGATAGATATTACTATTAAAGTTTACTTTTTAGTTTATTTCTCCATGTGTGTGCTGGAGGGAAAATATGTATGTAAGAGCATTAATTGTTGCTTTGCTTCTAATGATGTCTTAAAGACTTTTATCAAATTCTTCCCTAGGAAGTATTTCTTTTTATAGATGGAGTGACCTTCTAACTTTGTGTTTCTGTTAGTTCATTAACTACACTGAATCTCAATATATATTCTTTCAGTTTTTATTTAATTCCCTTTCCTATGTTTCTTTCTTTTGTTCTTCTTAGATAACCTCTCAAACTTCTCTTTGTTTTCCACTTTTTTCTTGGTATGTAGATATTGTCACAGAGCCCAGTTCTTTCTTTTTTCATCCTAGCCTATCATATGTGATTACTATTTTTTTATCTCCCCAACACTGTAAAAATAGATCACCTTTTTAGCAGGGTACTGGGAATCAAAATCATGACCTCACACTTGCCAGACAGGTGCTGTGCTGCTGAGCTATATTCCTGGCTAAAAGGAGACAACTATTAAAATAAATTTTATATTGTACTTTGGTTTATGATTCGTTCTTAGGATGTTGAATTTCTGATGTTTGTTCTCACCTCACAATGCAGCACTAAGGATTCAACTTATTATTTTGGGTAGTTTGAGTGGATACATCTATGCTGAGGGACCTCCACCCAAGGGCACATCATACGGAGAAAGTGACTCTCCAAAGTGGTCTTCACCCCACAGTGACAGAGCTTTCCATCCCAGCTAATCTATGCACATCAATATGAAAAACATGGATTATAAGAAAAGAAAGTAAGAACATGCCTCCAAATTTTACAATTCCTTGAAAGATGTTCTCAAATACATAGAAGTGGATGAAATCCAATAAAAGAATTCAAAAATTGATTACTAAAATGATAAACCAAATCAATCAACTGTAGATAAAGATGACACTGCAGTACCATACAAATGACCACTTCAGTATCGAGAAGAAATCTTGGAACTGAAAACTTCAATAAGCTGAAATAAAAAAAGTCTCAATTGAAAGTCTTGGCAGTAGGCAAATAAATCAAAAGAAAAGATACCAGGACTTAGTAGATGTATTAGAACATGCAGCTAGTAATCATGACAAAAGAACAAGAAAAAATGAAAAATTAAGAGGTACCAGTAAATCTTAAAACATTAAAAAATGCATTTCAAGACTACTGATCGTCTTCTGAGATGTAGTTACAGTACTAACTATATATATATATGCACTGAAACAATTGCAGAAAATTTTCTAACTTGAATAATGAGATGGCTACCTAGAGAAAATACACACTTGAATTCCCCCAAATATGTATGAGCAGGAAAATAAAAGCAAAAATGAACAAAGAAATAACAAAACTCTTCATGACACTTTATAGTCAAAATGCCAGAAATTAAGAACAAAGAAAGAATATTGAAAGTTGTTAGAAAAATAAAGGACTAACTCTCCGAATTATCCGATCAAAACCATCAGAATAAAGTGGGGGGGATATAGCTCAACAAAATAAAGTGCCGGCTTAGGCAGAGTGCAGGGACAGGGGTTCTATCCCTGGCTGCACATGCCATGCCAGCCTGCCCCTGGGACACACTGAGACAGTGATTGAGACTGGATGTAGTGGCATATACCTGCTATCCCAGTGCTTTGGAAGCTGAAAATATGATGATCACTACAAGTCTGATCAGTGTACTAAATACATAAAAAAATGTAATGTCAGCATAGTAGCAGATTCTTGATGAAAATAGGTTAAAAAAAAGGAATTCTACCTTAACCAAGGGAAAGCCTGATATAAAAAACTCATAGACAACATCATATGAATGGCATCGAACTAAAAAGTTTTTTCTACAATTAGGAATGAGATGACAATGTCCACTTTCACTATTTTTATTGATTTAATTCTTAAAATTATAAGGAAAAGTAAATAAAATGAATGTAAATAAAAAGGCAAGGTATTAATTTATTCTTCTTGCAACTGATATGATTTTTTATGTAGAAGAATCAAAAGCTCCAGCAGAAGAATTTTAGGTGTGATAAACATATTTGGCAAAGTGGCAGGATGCAAAATCAATACACAAAAATTAATAGCATTCCTTTTCACTTTTCAGTAGTAATAAAACTACTGAAAAGAAATCAAGAGGATAATTCCGTTCATAATAGCTTCAAAAATATAAATCACATGTCTAAGAGTAAAGCTAACCAAGAAATAAAGACCTTGAAGGTAAAAAATCACAGAATACTGAAGGAAGAGATTGAAGAAGACATAAAATGAAAGACTTGCCTTGCCCATGGGATAGAAGTAGTAATATTGGGAGTGATCATCCTGCCAAAAGTGATCTGCTTATTCAACTCAATGGCTATTAAAATACCAACAGCATTGTACTGAAACTAAATCTGAATCAATGAAAGACCTAGATCTAAAATGAAAAACAGAAATTGATGGAATATAGCGGAGAAAGCTCTTAAAGTCATAGGGTTAGATAAAGATTCTTGGATAGGACTTCTGTAGTGCAGGAGGTTATAACAAAAGTCAATAAATGAGACTGCATCAAATTAAAAAACTTCCTCATGGCAAAGAAAATGATGAACAGAGGGAAGATAAAACCTACAATATAGAAGAACATCTTCCTGATTTGCTATTTTTAGAGAATTAATTTCTAGATTATATAAAGCACTCAAAAACTTAACTCCAATAAAACATAATCTAATAAAAACATAGGCGAATGTACTTTACTTATTTAGGCAAAGTTTTAGATGAATAACATTAATCAAAAGAAGTATAAATTATCAAATAGTACAGGAAAACAATGTTCAATGTCTTTAACCAATAGAGAAAAGCAAAGCAAAATTAATTTGAGATGTCATCTAACACAGTCAATGACTATCATCAAAAAATAAGGAAGGCTGGCCTTGTATGGGGAAAGAAAGATTCCTACATTTTTCATGTGGATGTAAAGCACCATGAACACTCTAGAAAGCAGTGTGGAGATTCCTCAAAAATCCCAAAATAGAAGTGCCATTTGATTCAGCTATATGTTTGGACATATATTTTTGTACATAACCAAAATAATTAAGGATACACTGTTACAGCGATCCACACATAGCCATGTGTAGAGCAGCACCATTCATAATCACTGCGTTGTGGAAACAGCCTAGATACCTGCTGACAGATGAGTGCTTAAAGGAAATGTGGTGTATGCTATCCAGCCATATTAAAAAAGAATGAAAGAATATTATTTTCAGAAAGATGTTTTGTTCCTTTCTTTTGCTTCAATTCTCCTTACAGGCAACCACTATCCCAAAGTTGGGTATATTATTTTCATGACTGGTTTTTCACCTTTAATCATTATTTAGGTAGCATCCATAACAATATTGTTTTTAAATATATGCCATTGTATTAAACCTTAAGTATCCCTTGGAGTGTTTTTTGGAGCTCAGTATTATATGTTTTAAAAATAAATCATGTTTATTTGTGTGTATGTAGACCATTTATTACAAATTTACATAGTAATTTCTTGAAGAAACTATAGGGCATACATTTATTTTAAAAAGAAAATAATTTCCCATATACTAATAAATTATATTTAATTATTTTATGTGATATTTTATAGTATATAAAAATGCGGTTTGTATTTCTGGAATAGCAGACTAGAAGCCAAATAAAGCAATCACCTGCAACAAAATTAAGAAGAAAATCATAATGTGCAACATCATCTCAGAACTCTGAAAGTTAGTCATTGAACTCAAAATCACTCATTCTTATAAGCACATCTCAGAAAGACCATTCGTGGGGGAAGAGTTTTGATTTGGGAAAATCTAACATTTCTTTCTCCTTGACTTGGTGGTGTCATGTGAAGTCACCACTTGAATAATATTAAAGGAACTGACTTAGTTATTATCTCATCTGTGAGTTAATATGTTGCTCTTTTATTCTTCTAAGAATAAGTAGATGGACATATTTTTAAATGAATTTTACTGAGAAACAAATAGAAATGAGACAGTTTCAAAACCGATCAGTAGGGCAGTTTCAATAATTAATACACTGCATATTGTTGTCTTCATAGTGGTTATTCATAGTACAAGATGCAGATATGATATCCTGTCGAAACGCTATTAGTACAAATCTTTGTTCTCACTGAGTTAAGAGAAAATAGCTGTACATCTATCTTAACTATTTTGTACGTACAGATACAAAACGGTCCTTCATTTGTATCACCTTTTTTTTGTTTAGTTTTGTCAGAGATGGGTATTCACTTGCCTTTTAAATATTGTAGGTGCAGAAAGTCAGCAAAATAATCCAATATAGTCCAATAGTCCATAATAGTAGGTGGTTTAGATGTACATTTGTTGGCAAAGGAATCAGCTCAACAAGAATGGCAACAACACAACCACAACAAAGCTGAGGACAAAATCAGCATTGTCCTACTTGTGGTTAATGAAATGATAGTACTACATTGGTACTACCCATGCTGGAGAAGATTTTGAATTCACTTGGGATAAACAAGAATCTGGAGAACCAGATATCCACAGAAGACTCTGAAATGCTATGACCTGCTTCTGTAAGCAACCAAGTTTCACATGTTCAGAAAAAGACTTGCAAAAAGAAAACCCTCTTCAGTTACCACTGCTGGGCTGGAAACCCTATACAAAGGAATTAAAGCTAAGGCTGTTTTAGAGAATGTAGTTTGAACACATGGCTTCTTTCATAGAAACCTTTGACAAACAGCAGAGGATACAAAGGGGAAGAATTTATAGCACTCTTCTGACCAGTCATTGACTGATGAGTACTGCATTCTGGCCTAGAAGTGAGCAGGGACCGAAGTCTATACATGAAACTTTTTTAAAAATAAAAAGCTAGTGGACAACTCGATGGACACTCATTGTAAGTATAAAGAATCTAGAAAGTCGGGCCTAGAAAGTTTTCAAATGAATAATCAGAATAAAACAAATAAGACTGATAAATTAAAAAGAGAAATATTAACAAATTTTGGGTAGTAAGAATTTATCAGGTTTCTTACAAAATGCTATATAAAATGTCCAGTTTGAAAAATGCAGTCTAAGATGATGAAACTATGATAGAAATAAAAGAACAGAGGGAAATAGCTGATGGAAACCATCCCAACGCACATTGTGGCAAGTCTCTTTTGATGGAAATACCACCATTATTCTGCTGAAGAAAAGCCTTTTTAATTTTACCTTTATGGGATTAAAGTTATGAAACATTGACTTGGATAATTCAGACATGAGAAACAGGAAAACAAGGATGAGAGGAAGAAGGAAACTTGAATGCTCAGATTTTAGAATTAATATGTGTCATTATAAATACACTAGCTAAATATGTTCAGAGACCTCATGTCTAAATAATATAATACTGTTCCATGAAAGAGACAATATCAAAAGACTCAAAAAGTATGAAAAAGGATCAAACAGAAATTATGGTAATTAAAATTAGAAGTCAAAGTGGAAATTTATAAATGTAATTCCACAATAAATTTTCACTGGTATGTGCATTGTAAATAATCAAAACTAGATCACAAAAATTTGCATTTGAGATCCAGACAGAACTAGAACAGACTCCAAGAGACTTGCATGGGGGCCAGGGAGAGGGCTCTGTGGTTTAAGTGTTTCTCTGGCAAGCACAAGGGCCTGAGTTCAATCCCTGGTTTGAGATAGAGAGAGAGAGACTGAGACTTGTGTGTGTGCAGATCCAGAGCACCTACATGCACGTCAAATCCTGCAGAAATGAGTAGAAAACATCTGAAGTAACTGCCAGAACTCTAACAAAATGGATGAAAGGTGTAAATCTTCATGTTCTAGAAGATTAACAGCAATTCCAAGTAGAACAAATTCAACACAATATGCAACCTAATACATCTTCATCAAATTATGGAAAGGTAAAATCTTGAAAGTAGTAATAAAAGAAAAGGTATCAATTGTTGGATGGAGGAGGAAGGTTAAAAAGAGAAAGGGGATGAAAAAGTAATTAGGTAATTTATGTGGAAGCACTGCTTTACACAGAAATATAAATAATATTTGGAAAAATGTGCCAACCAACACAATGATCTAAAATACTATTTCTTGATAAATAGCAAATTTCCACGCAATCACATGGAGATTAAAAGACAATGAGTGATTCCTGTGAAGTGCTGGAAGACTGTTGAAGAGTTCAACATTCAGTTAAGCTCTGCTTTCAATATGAATGGTGTGGTGGTGCTCGCCTACAGGCCAGATCTCTAAAAGGCTGAGGCAAAAACGTCATTAAATTCCCAAATGTGAGCACAGCATGGAGCAACTGGAAGACTTAGCAAGAACCAGCGGAGGATGAAATGAAGTGACATGAAATGCTAGAATGAAATAAAGTGAAATAACTCAATGAGAAAGCTTTTGGTTCAATCCCCAGTTTAAAAAAAAATAATAACTAGGGACTGGGGACATAACCTAGGTTGCATAAACACCTGCCTGGAAAGTGCAAGGTGCTCAGTTGGATCCCCGGCTCTGCATGCTGTGCTAGGCCCGGAACTGGGTGTGGCAGCATGTGTGTATTCCCAGCACTAGGGAGGCTGGCACAGGAGGATCTTTATGACTCCACCCTGCATCAATGAATGAATGAATGAATCAATTAAGCAATCAATTATTCTTCAGCATTGCACAGTTTACCCAGAGGTGGTTTACAGTCTGACTGTCCTGAGCCTGCTTTTGGCAAGTGTCATTCCTAACAGTTGATTCTTACATTTAACAATTTTGATAAAACTGTTTCTATATTTCCTGTTGTCTTGCAAAAATTAACAAGAGCATGCACATTTGGTGACCACATATAACTGGACAGGTAAATGGTTAAGTTAAAGAAGCAAGTGATAGAATGCCTTATGTAGGTCCTCAGACTTAGAACATAGAAGAACACAGAAACTCAAATCCATAGGAAGAAATAAATTGCAGCATTAAAGTACTTAGGTAAATATCAAAGTCAGCATAATGAGTTTTTGTTGTAGTCTTTTTTCTGTCTTGTTTGCAATGAAGACAAAAACAATAATTATAAAAGAATGTTCAAAGGATTGTAATGTACAAACATGTAATTTGTACATTAATAATACAAAAGAAGCAGCAAAAATAAAGACATAATGTAACATGGTTTTGTATACTATCTAAATTTAGTGCTAGTATGAAATAGATTTTCTATAATTAACATGCTATTTCTAATCTCCATAACAACTAAGAAAGGAACAAAAAATGTAGTAAATAAATGCAGTAATTAAAATGTTAACTAGAAAGTATTTAACATAAAAGAAGAGAGAGAAAAATAGGAACAAAAAGCATGATATAATGTAGAACCTATAGCAAAAAAAAAATGCATACTCCATCATATCCAGTCCAAAGGAAGAGAGAAACATTTGAAATTGTGATCTAACTGTATGATTTTTGTAAGAGACAATCTTTTTATTCCAAGAAAAACAGGTTACATTTTTTTTTTTTAAAAAGGATGTATCAGGTAACAAGAACATTAAAGAAAGCCACAAGGTCTATGCTGCCACTACCAGACAAAGATATAAGAGCAGAAGTCTTAACAGTGCCAGAGTTCAGGCTCTTGTGATGATAAAAATAGCAAATCCATTAGAAGCATGTAACATATATATAATATATATATAAATATATATAAATATAAATATAAATATAAATATAAATATAAATATAAATATATATATATATATATATATATATATATATATATATATATATATATATATACTAAAGCTCCCAAACTTAGCAGAACCTCATAGAATTGAGAAAGATAAGCCACGCGTGGTGGTGCATGCCTGTAATCCCAGCACTCAGGAGGCTGAGGCAGGATGATAGTTCGAGACCAGCCTGAGCTACAAAGTGAGTTTAAGGCTAGCCTGAATTGCATAGTTAGACCCTGTCTCAAAAAGACAAAATAAAAATAAAAATAAAAAAAAAGAATTGAGGAAGATGATTAAACAAGATTTTGGCAGTTGCATGACTTCAATCCTTAGTTTCGGTACCACGTGGAATAAGAAGCTGGGAGCAGAGATACACAAATATGAGGCTTCTGCAGTGACTTGGCTATCTCCCAGAAGCACAGGTGCTCACCCACATCCAGATAGGCTCAGGTGACGAGGCCGTGTGTTCCGTAAGTGTGCTAAGAGGGCATTTTGTTTTAAATAGATTTGTCTTTCTGTAGATTTTTTTTTGGGGGGGGGGTTGTGTTTTCAGTTGATTCATGTGACGTCTTGGTTACTTTTCTCTTGTTGTTTGGACAAAATACCTGACACAAAAAAATTAAGGAAGGGAAGGTTTATTTAGTTCATAGTTTGTGGACATTTCAGGGCGTAATCAGCGGGCTCCAAGGCAGGGGGCACACGGCAGAGGGCAGCTGTTCATGGAGGTGAAAAACAGTAAGACAGCAAGAGCAAAAGGGCAGGAGCAGGGGCAGTGGCAGAGTGAGCTGCCCTCCCTCCATGATACTGCACCCAGTGCTAGCTACCTCGGGCAGGGCGTAACACTCACACCCACAATCCCAGCAGTAGACCATGCATTAACCACAAACTGGAAGTCACGCCATGACTGCATGAAGTTTTGGAAGGACAACCAGACATACACCACAACATACGGGCTCTGTAGAATTAAAGAGATTAACACTTAGCATTATATGGTGACACCGTCTCCCTTCACCCCCTTCCTTCTATTAATTGTAGAGAAATAACTGAGTTTTTAGATAGTCAAATGTATCAAGTTTCTAATTTATGTGCTCTTGCTTAAATTTGTCTATGTAGCCTTATCTTTCATAGAATTAACTTCCTATTTGTTAACTATAGCTACATATTACACATATCTAATATCTTATTTTGTACCTTAGTGGTGTTTCCTGAATCTAGGTCCTTTCCCAGTTGTTTCTCCTTTATCACTTTGGTTAACAACATAGTTATTCTTCATTCAGTCAATGCTGAGTCAACAAACTGCACACATCAGCAAGCCAAAGCTGGTTGACCACATGCTCTTAGTGCTGGGCACTGTTTCCCACCCCAGAGCATCTCCATTGTCTCTGAATAATCAAGCAACGTGATCTTAGTGCTCATACAGCCTATATTTGGAGGCAAGGAGTAATGCATTGATCTTGATTGAATATATGGCAAGGAATTGGTGGATGAATTTATTTACCTTCAGCTTCTGGGTTTCCTGCGTGTGATAGTGCATTTTATATGCTCTTCTAGAAGCTTCATGAGATATATTTAACTAGGCTGCTAACTCAAGATGGGGATACATCAGTTACGTGCTTAATATTTATTTACTCTTGCTCCTTCTCTATGCTGCTTCACTCTCCCACTTCCTTCTTAGTGATTGCATTCCCCGGCAAAATGCACATAAGGTTTTGTTCCAAGCTGCTTTCTGGGAATCTTATCCTGATAGATACCTGATATAAAAAACTCTTTAATGTATAAAAAAAGAACTGTTGATCCCCTCAAATACGTTTTGTCCCAATGTTATGCTCATCTCAGTAAATGGCAACTCCATTTTGCTTCTTCTTTTTTTTTGTTTTTGTTTTTACAACTCCATTTTTCAAGGGCCTGAAGTTCAAAATTTGGAATAATCTTTGTCTTCTCTCTTATACTATTTGATCTATCAGAAAATCCAGTTGCAAATACCTTGAAAGTACATTTAGAAAAATACTGCACCTCTCCTTCCCAACCACCATGCCGCATGTTCAAATCACAGGACTTGCACAGTGAGATGCTTTTGGTCTTCTTAGCAGCCTGCTACTTTATGTTCTCAGTAACTACAGTCTTTTTGCCATACAGACCAGCAAAGATCCTTTGTTCAAAGTAGGTTATAATATGTCAAAATTCTTCATACAGCCTTTCAAAGACTACACTTATTCAGAGTGAAGCAATGAAGTAACAACACCCTTTCATAAGGTCCCATTTGTGTTGAGGCTGTGCTCTTTCTTTAATCTGATTCCCATGATACACCTCTCACTTTTACTTCCTGACACAGAGACCTCCTGGCTGGGTATTAACTATAACAGCATGCTTTTCTATTGTGTCTGTTTCATTTGCTATATTTTATTAACATGTTAAATATACATTTTACTAAATTTTTTCAGCATAATGGTTGACACACAATAGGAACATAGTTATCATTTTTGACAGTTTAGAATAGAAATTTCAGTAATTGTTTGTGTCTCAGTCTTATATGAGTAAAATTAATAAACCCTTTCCTTTTGATTTTATGTGAGGACAATATAAAACATTAGCATGGTATTGTGGACAGGTAACTGGAAAGCATTCTGCAAATACTAATGAAGACTTAAATGTCTATTAATTACATTCTGTCATCAACAATACTTTTTCACATTATAACTGTATAGATGACAAAATGTGATGTTATATAGTCTAGCATTTATGTGTGCTCCTATGTTATTATCCTACTTCTTTCCCTTCTATTTCCATCACTTCCATTATGTAAGTAATACACACAGGCCTGGTTCTTTTGTTCTTCTTTTAAACAACTGTTCTCTTGATTTTTTAAAATTGTTACTGCTATCTTTGTTTTCAAATTTTATTTTTGAAGTTTCTTTCCATTTTATATTTTCTTCTAATATAATCTTGAAGTTTCTCAACCAGGGTTTGAGGTCAGGAGTTGGAATCCCCAGTTGCCACCAAAACTGATTTAGTTACTCGCCCACAGGAGGGAGCTCTCTCCCTGTTAACGCATAGGTGGTAGCAGCAATGGTTTTATTTTTGGAAAGCAGCATAGAGCAGGGACTGATTAGAATAGAATGGTGGTTTCTGTTCTCAGAGATAGTGTACATCCCATACTAGTGTAAGACTGGCATCTGACACATCTAGATTTAATTAGAAAAACACTAAAATACTTGATTGCATGGCATAATAGTAGATATTTGAATTTTCATTGATCCAACATTTATTCTCATTTTCTTTAATCAGCCTTGTCAATTTACAGTGAAATTTCTGTACCAAAACCAGGAAGAACTTGATAGAACTATACATAAGCCAGGATAGGGATGGTTATCATAAAGGTGAAAAAATCAAAATATCCCTGAAAGAGGCTAAGCACAAAATCAGCAAAGTAATGGAGTTCCCTAGGTAACTGTGAGATCATAAGATTTTATCTGCTTAGGAAAGTAAAGTCCTTAAAATAAAGAAAACTTCAACATAATCTCCTCATACTTGTAGTTCTCTCTGGGTCTATAGTCCACGGTGAAAATAATTTTATTCAGGGTCAAAGTGTGATTTGCAAGGCAGGGGACTTGGAAGACATTCTTATTCTGAGATTTTAATGCTCCTGAAGATAGACTGGACCAGATCCTACTGCCTTCTTAGAAAGTAATATCTGCTCATTTACCCCTCCTGAATATATAATTGAATTCACCACATTTATAGCCTCAGATTGTTTTCCTGGCTACACACCTTCATAATTTACATGGAGTAGGTTATATCTAAAATAATTATTCTTGATATGTGTTATCTTCTGTGTGTGTGTGTGTGTGTGAAATACTAAGAAAATGTGTTAAAAGTCATTTAGAAAGTGAAATCAAACAATAAGAAGACACTGTTTGATCAAAGTTGGTGGGAAAAGAGGACAGATCTGTTTAAAATGTACCAAGGTTAACAACCTGTGTTATTTAAGAACCAAACAAAGATACCTGTCCAAATTAATACAGGGGTGACGGTGCCATAAAAATAAGTAGACAGCACTTGATATTAAATTTTAAGTTATGCTCTTATTGCTTCAATCATAAATATTAACTTATCCTAAAGTGTATTAGTACATAATAAATGATTAGATTACATTAACATAAATTAAATCTAAAATTCATTATTAATAAATATACACTAGGTTCTTTAAAAAGCAGAAGATTTAGAATGATAAATCCTCTCCATCAATTTTAAATTGAGTTCCAATTTATAAGATACATAGTAAATACAAGAAAATAATTTCTAATGTAAACTGAACAAAGCAAAGTAGATGTGATGGACGGTCTACTTTGTTTACTCTTATTTTTGCTAATACAATTCTTAACCTTCTCTTTGCTTTCAAGGAACTTCCATTTTTAAATACTTCAGGAGTTTCTTTGGATACAGGGTCTCACTTCTCATAGTGATGCTTTTCCCTCAGACTCCCCAGCACTGAGATTACAAGGCATGCGGTACGGGGGATTGAACTCATAAGCTTTTGCTTGCCAAGCAGGTGCTTATGCCACCAAGCTATCTCCCAGCCCCCAATTTTTTTTTTAAATTAATGCTAGAAATCTATTTTATTTGAGTGTCTGAAACTACTCTAAGAGTGAAAAATTAATAATGGAGGGTGAATTCCTCATACTTGACTAAAAAAATGAACACGTTTCTATTGCCCAAAATGTCACTTATTTTCTATTACAACAGAGACTAAGAATTCTTTCATAGATATAGTTAAAGCTGGCATTCTTTGCATAATTCAATGAAGGATTCACAGATTGATTTTTTTTTACTTCTCATACAGAGCTAGTAGCCAGGGGAAAGCAAACATTTTAAAATAATAAAAATAATAATGACAGCATAAATTTAAACAAGAAAATATTTGTAGTCCAATCTAAGCATTATGCAGGCAAGATCTGCTTAGAGTTATCAAATGAAGCAAAGTATTTTCTATTCATAGCTAAATTTATTTTAGAGGGAGATAGGATATGTGTTGGAGACTCATAAAATCTCCTAATTTTCCAAATTGTGCAGGCCACAGTAGACAGATCCAAGGATGCTTCATTTGAGGGGCATGTTAGAGCAATCACAGAATGAAGAGGAAAGCAAAAATCAGATGAGAGAAAATTACCTGGAGGGTTGCCTATAATTCTGTGTAAAATAGTTAAACTGTCACCAGCACTGTGAAAACAAAACCTAATAGCTTTGAAGGTGTATAGAAGGAAAAGCTGCTTAAAAATTCACAGTAAAATGTAATAATTTTACATTAAATTATTTAAGATTGTTAGACAACATGTGATAATATATATTTTAATCTGAAGTACTTAAAACTGACTTGCATAATCTGAAAATGACACAGGGGTTGTATTAGTACATATTCGAAGTATGTAATATTCCTCCCATAGAGTTAGTACATGTGTATAGTACACCTTTACATTTGTATAATAATGGATTCAGGTTAGCAAAATGTTCTTTAGAGCATTAAAATTGATCATTCTTTTTTAAAAAAATTATTTATTTTATTGAAGTACAAATATCAATCAGACAGTTTTAAGACAACTTAACATGACAGATTCGATAAACTAATGCATTGCAAACTGTTTTCATACTGTTTTGGTATCGTACAAGGTGCATACATGATATTATACTTACAGACATTATTAGAGCAGATGTCTCCTATCAGTAAATTAAGAGTGTAGCTGTTTACTTATCTTATTTTTATACCTGAATTATATGAAAAATTCAATAATTATTTTCCTAGTAGATGACCGTAGCAATAGAAGCCGACATAATATCCTGTCCAACCACCATCGGTACAAATCTTGCCTCTCATAGGATTATGTAGAAGCATTGCATTATCTATCCCAACTGTACTGTCCATACACACACATCATGATTTTTTCTTTCTATACCCCTTCCTTTGACTACACCTGTCAAAGGTGGGTACTCCATTGTCATTCAGCTAACTTAGATGCTTGAACTCAAAAACACAATCCAACACAGTCCAGCATTTGACAACAATAGTGAGTTATTCAAAGAAGTTGTCGACCATAGCCATTTACAGCTCAGCTTAATATTATGGCCCTGCGATGTATACTTCATTTTTATACTTTTCTGCTGGATGGTTAAGACCTAGATAGAGCAAGACTTATATACCAACACATGCACTTTATGTTTCTTATGAGGTCAGTGAAGTCCCCTCAGGGTTTATCTTGTAGTCCTGTACATTATTCTGTAGATCCTTTGTCTGTGTCATCCATGTGGATGAGTCATGGCCAATGCTTGACCAGTTTGCTGTCTGTGAGAGTCTGAGAGAAAGTTTTCTCTTCATGTGACTCTCCCCAGGCACACTATAGAACTTCGATCTCTTTCTTCTGTGGCTCCATAATCTCCTTGTTCAGAAAATTTGGAGCTCAACTGAGTTTCATGATGTTGTAGTACAAGTCCTGAGTCTTTGCTGACCTTGAAAGGCTAGAGCCAAAAAGTTGGCTGGCCTTGTGGATCTTCTATTTCTCCAACTCTGATTTGTGAACTTAGGTTGTGAACCATCCAGAAGAAAAGCTGATTAGTATCCTGCAGCATATGCCATTCACTTTGCCTTATCTGACTCAATTGATTTTAGTTGTTCTTGTACGTTTCCTTTTGTATTTCTGCTTTTCGCTTGTTATACTAGGGAGACTATACGATATTTACACATGTGTGTCTGGTTTATTTCACTTATGACTATATGTTCAAGTGGCATCTACTTCCGTATAAATACTTCAAACTTATCATTCTTAATAGCTGAGTAATATTCCATTATACAGAAATACCACATCTTTTTCAACCATTCCTCATGTGATGAACATCTTCGTTGTTTCCAAGATTTTGCTATAACAAATTGTGCTGCTGTAAAGATAGGTACCCATATATCACTATGATGTAATGTTTTCAGTTCCTTTGGGTAAATTCCCATATGGGGATAACAAACTTGAATGGGGTTTCCAGTCCTACTCTTTTGAGGGGTCTCTACACTGATCTCCACAATGGTTGTACCAGTCCACATTCCCACTAGCAGTGGAGAAGTGTTCCCTTTTCCCCACAACCTCTCCAACATTTGTTGTTGGTTGATTTCCTTATGATAGCCATTCTTTCTGGAGTGAGATGATATCTCAGTGTTGTCTTTATTTGCATTTCATGAATGGCTAACGATGTGGAGCAGTTTTTCACATATTTATTCACTTCTTTAATTTCATCCTCTGAGAAGTGTGTATTCATCTCAGATGCCCATTTCTGAATTGGGTCTTTAAATTTGAGGGCCCTGTTATATCTTAGTTCTTTATATATTCTAGACAGCAGACATTTGTGTGATTGCTTATGAATTAGGATTTTTTCAAAATTTGTGGGCTGTCTTTTCACTCTGCTGACAATTTCTTTTGATGTGCAGAAACTCCTCAAGAGGAGTTCATCCCAGTTGACTCTTTCAAGTGTTTCCCATGTGAATACATGATTGTTCATGAACTCTATACCTACCCCTATGTCTTCAAGAGTTCCTCCTTGTTTCTCTTCCAGGAGATTGAGTGTTTCTGTTTTAAAGTTTGTATATATAATTAAGCAGCTGTATGAAAAGTCACAGCTTTGGACAAGTGTACAATTGCTGTGATCTTCTTCTGGCTTATACCAACCAACAGTTGTACTTTCCACAGTTGATAATGAGGGTGAGGCTCTACATTACATCAGGACTCTGGATCTCACTACTGTGCTTTCCAGCTCTAGGAAGATTAATTACTCATTTACATTAAAAGGCTTTTCCTAGATGGTCTAAGATGGTCTAAAACAAGTCTGTTTGCTGTTTGAAAAATAAAACAATCTGGATTTATTGTCCACAATATAAGAATGTTAAATCAATGAAGCCCTCACAAACTCTGCAGTCTTAGCCTGGTCCCTTCTGGAATCCAAAGACAGGCTGGATGAAAGACATCTCCTTTCAAATATAAGAACATTTCTTTGTAAGGCAATTCATAGTTCACTTTTAGTTAAAAAAGCATTGCATGTCTTTCTTCTTCAGTAACCTAATTGCTACACCTATACAGGTTCCTCTTTAGAATAATTTTTCATACTTGTGTGTCCTGGCCTTCCACATAAATCTTACTTTCTACCTATCCTGTGACACTATTATGTGTGTGTGTGTAAAGTATATTTCAACTCTGACTCTTGTTACTTACTGTTTGATGCCAATGGTTTTGGCGTCTTTTTTGTGTGTATTTAGTACAAGATGTGCAGGGTCTCACCACACAGATTGTATTTGCAGTCATCTTCCTGTTTTTCAATTTCCCAAGTGCGGGAATTACAAGTGTGTGCCACCATACCCAGGCTCATTGCCCACCTCAGCGCACGCTGAGGATGGGGCCCACTTGACAGGTCTGGGATTGAAGCCCCAGCCACTCTGTCTACCAAAGTAGGCCCTTTAATCTGCTGAACTAACGGGCCGGCCCTCAACTGTTATGGTTGTATTTAGACTCCCAGCTTCCTTGTGTGCTCATAGGTGAGGCCTTTTATCAGTGACTTGGAGTTGTGAAGTGTGGAATGGTGAGTTGCCCTTCATCCTCCTTGGCTGCCTGTTTCCTGCCACAGCACCATGATCCACTTCTGCTCGTTCATGGTCCTTTGCTGTGTCACCCTGCCTCAGAGGAGCAGGTTATGGACTGAAAGCCCTGTAAAATGAGCTAAAATTTTACATTTGGTCACTTTGTTGTAGCAACAAAGAAAGTACTCAACTAAGGCAGCAGAGTTAAGGTGGAATGTGGTCAAAACTTCTATCAGTCTCTTCCTTTTTGGACTTTTCTTATGTGAATTTATTTTATTTTTTTTTTTGGCTGAACTGGGGATTGAACTCAGACCCTTGTGATTGCCAGGCAAGCGCTTATTCTACTGAGCCATCTCCCAAGGGCCCATTCTTATATAAATCTTGATATCAATTTATCTTGCCTCCTTCTTCTACTGAATCCATTTCCAAACCGACTCTAAATATTACACTTCTTGACACACTTTCAAATCATCCCTTTGCCAAAATGAGATTATGTTCTATGATAACACCACCACTTAATAGCATAATGATGATCTAGCACGTTACTGATCGCAGCCCCTTCGACTGTTTCTGGTGGAAAGCGTATCTTTTCGGTAAAATCACTCTAAAGGTAATTAATCTTCCCTTGTGGATGTACTGAATCTCATATGCATATCTCAGGCATCACAGTTGCTCTTACATGTTAATGTGCAAATTTGTTTAAATGTGTCTTTCCTGCTAACCTCTCTTAAGGTCAACTTTTTTTGTTTTTATATACTCTGATTTGTACATACCCAGGTTTTTTATGTTACTTTGTTTTTATAGACCCCTGTTACGTACTAAGTATATAACATACAAGAAACATGCATTGAATGAATAACCCTTTGCAATCTGTTAGTACATTTTCAGTTGAGAAATTCAGGCCTGGGAGATGTTAGTTAACTGTCAAGCTCCTATTGCAGACACATAGTAAAATGGAGATTCAAACCACAGGTGAGGCTGACCTTCATTCTTGTTCCTTTTTGCATTTATGTGTGTGTGTGTGTGTGTGTGTGTGTGTGTGTGTGTGTGTGTGTGTGTGTTTGGTACAGGGTCATGCGGCTTGGATGTGTAGTGATCCTCCTGTTTCCCGCCTCCCCAGCACTGGGATTACAGGTGAGCTGATGGGTTGCTCAGTGCTCCCCGGGGCAGATCTGGCACAGCGCGTAGTGTCCAGGATCTAATCACAGTCCCTGTGCTTGCCTAAGTAGGCACTTAGCCCACTGAGCTATCTCGCTGACACACCTTTTGCATTTTTAAAAACTCTATGTGACTTCAGACCATGTTTTAACAAGGTTGAATTTATAAAGGCTGATGTTTTATAGCTTTCCAATTCTTATCCCACCTAGCAACTTAAGGAAATAATGAGTTTTAAAATTAAAGTGAAAAACCTTCATCAAATAAGAATGATTTCCTTTATGTTATCTGGACAGGGAAGGCCATTATTTGATGAGCTCAAATTAGGACTTAAAATGTAAAAATACTGAGACCGATTAATCAGTAATGATATATGGGTCACTATATTTAAAGTCAGAGTGCATGATACTAATCATACTGTTATTGAAAAGAGAAAAACAAGAAGCTTTTGAAATTAGTTTGATAGCCAAGATTATTTCCCTAGGGGAAATACTCTTAAGACTATTACTGTGACCCTGAATCTGTGCTTTTGCTTTGTTTTTATTGCAGCTCCTTTTCCCAGCTCTTCAAAATATGGCTATCTGGAAGTGGCATTACTCGATCTGAACTTATGCAGACTTGGACAGCCTGTGCTAAAGTGAAACCAGCCCATGTGGTGTATTTTATGTTTCTGTAGCATTCACTGAATGTCTCTTTTCAAAATAACGCTTTAAAGACCCAGTGAGTTGGCTCAGTGGACTAATTGCCTGTTAGACAAGCTCAGAGCCCTGGGTTCGATCCCTGTCACAATATGCCATGCCAACCCAGTCTCTGGTGTACTGAGCCAGTGATTGAGTCCAGGCATGGTGGCACGTGCTTCTAATCCGAGAGCTGGGGAGGCTGAAAATGGGAGGATCACTATGAGTCTGAGCTGCGTAGTGAGACCCTGTACAAATCACATAACTTTAAAAAAATTAAATGCAATAACTTTAATTTCCTTATTACTAATAAGCATAAGTAAACCATAAACTTAATTTAAAAAGTAATGTTAATATCCCCAAACATTCATGAAAGTAGAGGAAGGAAGGTCCTCAAATATTAGAGAGGAATTTTGTCTCCTTTTTATGGCTGGAGTGAAGGACAGCACACTAGCCTTTAATAAATAGAAAAAGGAATCAGGCAGCAGACACTGGAATGTTTGAAATGTCTGTTAGCCTAAATACACATTTTTGAAATTATGAAACACATTCCATAGAATATATACTATCACAGCTCTTCCTCATGCAAATGTATTTTAGAGAGTACTGTGATTGTACAAATACTATCACGAATTGTTGTATGAGACAGATATCGAAAGCAAAATGAATTTTTACTCTATCATAAAAACTTGTATAGAAATAGATTTATGCATTATAATACAATAATCAAGTTTTAATGAAAGAAACTTCACTTTCACTTTCCCAATTTTTCAATAGATAATTAGTGCAGGCAAAACTCAATAAACACACACATAATGGCCAGCCAGATAGCTTAGTGGACTAAAGCCCCTGCTTAGGCAGAGTGCAGGGATCGGGGTTTGATCCTGCTGTGCATTGCTGGTGCCGCTCCCAGGACATGCTGAGATGCGATTGAGACTGGGTGTGTTGGCCCACTTGGGAGGGTGAACACAGGTGGATCACTAGGAGTCTGATCTGCGAAGTAAGACCCTGCAGACCCTAGACTAAGCACAATAAAAATAGTAATAATACACACATAACCTCCAAAAACTCTCTAATATCACTAGGCTACAACAGGAAAAATGTAAGGGACAACGAATGAATTTTGATAGTAAACAAATGGAGGACATGAAGAGAGTAAAAGGGACAAGAAATGCCATTGCATATCACAGGGAAAGGTTATAGTCAACTGTCCCTCAGACCAAGGACTCCTATGTAGAACATATAAAGAACTTTTAAAAAAAATCACTCCTCCAACATTCAAAGATCCAGGGCTCATCAAATGGCTCAGTGGATTAAAGCACCTGCAATCAGGCCCAGGGGTCAGGGTTCAATCCCCAAGCCTGCCATGCCAGCACTGCCCCTGGGGCATGCTCATAAGGCAATTGAGACTGGGAGTGGTGGCACACTCCTGTAATCCCAACTCTTGGGAGGCTATAAACAGGCGGATCACTTAGTGTCAGATCTAGTAGTGAGATTCTGAACACACTGTAGACCTTTACCACAAAAAAAAAAAAAAAAAAAATCAAAGACCCAGTCCAAAAATAAGCATCTGAATATACATTTCACAAATGAAAAATAAATGGCAGGTAAATGTTTTTTACTTCCATAGTTTATACTTCATTTTTTTTTATTAAGTATTGCAGAGCCTTGTGTTAAAAGTAGTGATTTTAATTTGCCAGAAAGATAGCTCAGTGTGCTAAGCTCCTGCTTTGGGAAGTGTAGGGACCAGGGTTCAATGCTGGTCCCACATGCCACACTGGTCCTGCTGCCGGGCGTGCTGAACCGACGACTGAGTCCAGTACGGTGGTGCCCACCTGTAATCCTAGCACTGAGGAGGCTGAAAACAGGAGGATCACTATGACTTCATGTTGCATAGCGAGACCCTGTACCAAATACATAAAATGAAAAATATTTAAAAATGAAAGAAAGTGCACATTTTAGAAAATAGAGAGATTCTGGATATTGAACCATCCTGCTTAGAGATTACTATGTTTTACACCTCTCTCTCTGTCTCTCTGTCTCTCTCTCTGTCTCTCTCTCTCTTTCTTCTTTCTTCTTTTGTGACTGGCCGGATTACTTTATACAATTCTTCCAAGCTTCATTCACCACAGAAACCACCAGGAAGGCTCTGATGTGCTTATCAGCAGACATAGCTTTTATACTTCAGAGTCATCTGGGGTCATTCTGGCTTTAGGAGAGCTATCTTTGACTGTTTTTCTCTGATCATGCTCATTGCCAAGATTGTTTTTTATAACTCCTGAACATAAATTGTTGTATTACTTTATTTAATTAAATACGGTCTGTTTTAAGGTCCTAGCAAAGTAAGCAAAACCAAAGTCTAAATACAAACATTCAGTGAACCTAAGAATTCATTTTTCAGATGAATAAAAACAAAATAGATAAATACTAAGCCAATTTGATTTAAAAAAAAAAAAAACACTTACAGACAACACAAACCAATGTAATTACAAATGATGAAAGGAAAATCACATAAACTGCCAAGATAAAAAAGAATAGTAATAACTACTTTACATACATATATATGACAATAAGTTGGAAAACTCCAAAGAATTGAATAGATTTCCTTTTTTTTTTTTTTTTATCTTTTTGAGATAGGGAGTTCAGGCTGGTCTCCAACTCACAGTGATCCAGCTGCCTGATCCTCCTAAGTGCTGGGATTGCAGGTATGTGTTACCACACCTTGTTTAGATTCCTAGGTAAATATAAATTCTTGAAGCTGAACCAAGAAGATTTAATAGCCCTGAATAATCCAATAATAAACAGTAAAATGTAAGCAATAATAAAAATCCTTCCACGAAAAGCCCGGGTTCAGATGGACTCACTGTTGAATTTTACAATAACTTCAGGGAAGCTCTATCACCAGTACTATTCTGGAACTTTAATGGAACTAAAAGGGTTCCATTATTATTTAAAAATGAAAGAGCACATTTTAGAAAATAGAGAGATTCTCGATATTGAACCATCCTGCTTAGAAATTACTAAAGGGTTCCCCTTTTAGTTCCATTAAAGAGCACATAAATTATATGCACTGAAGGTATATTCCCACAGTAATTCCTGAAATCTATCATAACACTGGTTCTAAAACCAGACCAAAAAAAAATAGTGAAACTTAGGCCAATTTCTTTTATGAATATGGATTCAAAAATAAGAAGATATTATCAAACAAAACGTAAAAGTGTCATACATGAAAACCAGCTAGACTTCATCCCACGACAGCTAAGATAGTTAAATATATGCAACAGTAAACCTAAAACACTGCATAAACATATGAAAGAACAAAAAATCACATGATCAGCTCAATGGATGCAAACATAAGTCCTTGATAAATTCAGCACCCATTTATGACAAAGGTACTGCCAACATCAGATTAAGTGGGGATAACTGATAGCTTTCTCTAAAATTGGGATCAAGGAAGAGAAATGAACACACACACATACACACACACACACACACAATATCCAAATTTAACAGTATAGCAGAACACAAAGAGCTACATACAAATATCAATAGTGTTCTTGTATTCCAGTAGTGAAACCACTGAGTAATAAGTTAAGAAAAAATACATTCCCAATAGCACCAGAAAAAATTAAAAAATTAGAAATTAACCTAACCAAGTAAGTGAAATATTTGTACAATGCAAAATAGGCTCTAAAAAAAGAAACTTGGGGAGAACATCTAAAATGGAAAGGTAAGGGCTGGCCAAATAGCTCAGCAGATTAAAGCACCTGCTTAGGAAGACGCAGGGGCTGGGAGTTCTATCCCCAGGCCTGCTGTGCTGGCTGCGTCCCCAAAGGATGTAAACAGGAGGATCACTATGAGTCTGATCTACACAGTGAGACCCAGTAGACCCTGTATTAAAAATACAAAAAAAAAAAAAAAAAAAAGGAAGTATATCCCCTTTTCTTGCATAGGTACAATCAATACAGTCAAAATAGCCATGCTTCCAAAATTAATAAACAGATTTACTCCAATTTCAATCACAATACCAGCAGCATTCTTTATAAAACTAAAAAAAACAACCCTAAAGTTAGAGTAGGGTAGGAACAGTGATTCTGAGAAACAGGAACATACTGGCAGGCAGCATGAAGACTTGAAGTTATATTACAAAGCTACAGTAATAATAACAACATGGACTGGCGCAACAATGGACACAAGGATCAATACAACAGAATAGAGAAAGCAAAAACAGCACCAAAACAACTACTGTATCTTTGATAAAGGATTCAAAAAGATATACTGGAGGGAAGACAAACTGTGGGAAGATAATCTCTGGTAGACATACTCTTGGATGATCTTGGGAAAATTGAATATTCACATGCAGATTTAATTTAGACCCATATCTATCACTACGAACCAAACTAAAATATAAATAGATCAAGGAACTAAGAGCTAGAAAGGAATAACTTAACCCACTGGAAAAAAAGCAAAAACTTGAAGGCATAGGCAAGAACTTTTTAAACAGAATCTTGGTTACACAGGAAATAATGTAAAAAATCAACAAAATGGATCATATCAAATGGCACAATTCTTTCACAGAAAGTAGAAATAAAAGGGTGAAAAGGCAACCCTCAGAATTACGGAAAACGTTTGCCAGCTATTTCTCAGATAGAAGACTAATATATAGAATATAAAAGGAACCCTGCACAATAAAAGATTCAATCAGACATGGGCAAGTGAAATAAATACACTTATGGAAGAAGTACAAATGATCAGTAAACACATGAAGAAAATCTTGACATCACTGTCCCTAGTAAAAGGAAAATTATAACAACACCGATATGCTATCTTACCCTATAAAGAATGGCTCTCATCAAGGAATCAAATAATAATAAATACTCATGAGGCTTAAAGAAAGGAATCCTTTTATGTTGTTAGTGGAAATGCAAACCAAACATCCACTATGGAGATCAGTACGGAGATTCCTGAGAAAATCAAAATTAGAAATTCAATGTGACCCATCTATGTCCTTTCTAGTTATCTTCCCAAAAGTGTTAAATACATTTTGTTACAGAGATGTAGCTACCTATGTTTATAGTAGCAAAATAGACAACAGCTACATCTTGGTAGCAGTCTACATGTCCGTCAACGGATAAAGAAAATGTGACGTTTATACACAGTAGATTAGCACCATGCCGCAGAAAAGATAAATTGGTAAGAAAATGGATACACCTTGAGACCATAATGTTATGTGAAATATAATCACACAAGCTTAAATATGAGAAGCCCTTACATAAGAAAATCACAGTATAAATGAAGAGCCAATTAAAACATAGGTCATAGAGAGTAGAGAGACTGATCATTCTAAGATGTAAAGAGGATCAAGAGATGTAAGGAAGACATCTACTTTTTTCTAGCTGTATTGACTGTAACTGAAAATAAAAAGATACATATTTAAGAATTAAAATGTGATATTTTGATGTCATATGAAATTATTACCATGATTAATCCAATTATCATATCCATCACTTCAGTTACTTTAGTGTGTAGGAAGAACACTTTAGATCACTTATAGCAAATTTAAAGCATACACTCTGTCATGATTAGCTGTTCTAACAAGGTGATGATGCATACTTTGTCTCCAGAATTTATTCATGCCATCTTATAAGAATAAATTATTCTTTTTTTTTTTTTTAACCAAGCACGTGTGTTTTACCAGGGAAGGGTCCACTTGACTCCTCCTGCTGAGTTCCACAGAGCACTACAACTATGCAAGCTGTTGAAAGTGAATGAGAGCCTGCAAGCTACACAGGCATCATCTGGTAGTCTTGATGGAACTGATGCTCCTGGATATTTAGTCAATTGTTTAAACTTGAAACTACTGAAAAATCAAGAAGTAATGCAAGTGTGTTGAATCTTCCAGTTTTTCTTTATCATATGCTCTTCTCAGTTTGAATTGCTCTAACAGAATTCATTACAATAAAAATTTACATATACTAAAATATGTAAATTTTCTTCATTAATTAAAAATCAAGATTATCTACTAAAGAATGACATATAATATAGTCTGTCTTAAATAATGAGGGACATAATTTGATTATTGAATACACTATCACATGTAATTTTATTTCTATTAGTGTTTTAAAAATTTCATTTCTATTATTTTATTTTATTTTAGGACAAGGTCTACAGTGTCTACAGGGTCTCTCTGATTAGATCAGACTCCTGGTGATCCTCCTGGTTACAGCCTCCCAGGTGCTGGGATTATCGGCGCACACCACCACGCCCAGGCTCACTTGCCATCTCAGCGTACCCCAGGGGAGGGGCCCGCACCAGCAGGATCAAACTCCCAGCCGCAGTGTCTGCCTAAGCAGCCCTGTGACACCGCTGAGCTATTTGGCTGGCCCATTAGTTCATGTATTTAAGCTTTAAATTTTCATAATATATGTTTGAAACACATAATGATATTCATAGAAGGAAATACTTTTTAATAATTTAGTTAAATCAGTACTTACCTGTTTGTGGGGTTCCTTGTGACAGCTTTAATTCTATATGAAAGCAAGCTAATTAACAAGTGATCATGTCAAGTACTTACTAATTGTGTGGTAAAAGAATTAAATTATATTATTTTAGCCATTTTGAAATATAAAATATAGTTTTATAATGTCTAATGTGTAATGTAATGTAATAATAAAGCTTATTCTACTTCTGTGACAAATTTTGAACCTTTTAACCAGCATTTCTTTCTATGCACTGTACCTCCTATAAGCTTCAATATCACGATTGCTAAATTCAATTATTTTAGATTCTACATATAAGTGCAATTTTATACTATCTTTCTGTCAGTTTTACTTCACTCCACATTTATTCATGTTGCTACAAATGACAGAATTTTATTCTCTTAAATGTTTAAATAATATTTCACATAATGTGCATAGAATCATATGGAGCATTATCTTTATTGTTTCATTAGATGGTGCATATTTCAGTTGCATCTTATTTTAGACATTGTGAACAATATCCCAACAAACAACAGCATCTATGTCTGCTCAGCATAGCACCCTTCAATCTCTTGGATATATACCTAGATATGTGATTTCTGTGGCCTATGGTAGTTCTATTTTAAAACTATGGGGAAGCTTCCATAGTTTTTCTTCTAAAGGCTGTATATTTACATCATTTATCAAAAAAGCTTAAAGTTTCAAGAAGGAAATTATTTTCATTCATACAAAAATGTAACAAGCTTTTTCTGATATGTAGTAATTTTTACAATAATTTGTCAAGCCACTCAGAATTCTCTCCTATTTGTATTTATCAAAAACATTCAAGCATAGTGGCATACTTTTGTAACACCAGCTACCTAGCCGGCTGTGGCAGGAGGATGGCAAGTTCAAGGCCAGCCTGGGGAATTTAGTGAGACCCTCTCTCAAAATAAAATTTTTGATAAAGATTGTGGTTGTATTTTGGTGATGGAAAATTAAAGTTTCCTTGAAGGATCCCAGGGTTCACCCATCTACCAGAAGAATAAAAAACTCCAAAATTCCCAAATAGTAAAAATAAAGTTTATTTTTAATAATGTAGCTCTCTTATGAGGCCTAAACTATAATAACTCATGAAGTTATTAGTTTCATAACAATTATGAAATTTTGTTTGTATAAATGGATTACACATATACATGAAAATATAGCGAGATATTGATGTAGGTTTAAGAATATACTGGACTTTCTCAGCTGCTTATGTGTCTGGGAGATGTGGCAGTTGGTCAGAAAATTAGTATGCTGCTAAACAATGTCCTGTGTACAGAGCATCTTTTTACACCAAAAGCAACAGGCCAAAACTGTCAGTCATGTTAAGATTGAGAAAATTTGTCATAGGTACTTGTGAGTATAAACAGAGCGCTCATTACAAAGTGTCATACATCTAGCAGTTCACATTTATTTTGCATATACCGTGGATGTAGCACTTTTGTGAATTCAGCAGTGAAAACAATATAGACTGTTTCCCCACACAATACAAAACTCTGGAAAGAAACTCGAAAAACACCTGTAGAGTGACTAAAGAAAAATCTAAGACAGTGTTAAAAAACTCTAGAGCAATTGAATGAGATCTTTCAGCTGAATCTTTGACCAGCTTTATAATCACCTACCTTTAGTCTTTCATGGCGCCAGATAGTAAGAAAGAGGTCTTATTTTTAATATAAGTTTTATTCCCTCTGAACATTAAAAATTGTATATATTTAAATGAGCATAGCCAAGTACAGTAGATTTAAACTTTACATTTATCTCCCCAGGGTGAAATTAAAAGGAAAACTTATGTACTGATTCTGCTTCAAGAGCAAAGAAATAGTGCAAATTCAATAGAACATATAATAAATTTACACTAAATCCTTAATATCATCATCTTGGATTTCCTTTCAAAGCATAAGGTGAAAAGGATCAACTAGGAATTAGTAGAAATCATACAGACTGTTTTTCTTGAATGCCCATAAATTACTTAATAGTGACATAGTGAAGATTCCAATTCCATTGGCCTTAGATCTTCTTTAGTAATGAGAATATGAGCAATAATTTTCATGAGGGAAAAATTATGGTACCAGCACTTTGTTAACATGGTGCTCTCTTCTGCATCCACAGATAGCACAAACATAGACAGCATTTTAGATGAGGAAGTTAGAAAATTTATAGGTGATTGGCAGTGGCTAAGGGATTCCACGGTAACTTGAAGATTTTAGGAGAAATGCAATTTCTAAGGAAAAGGTAGAATCATATAACACGTTTTTTAAAAAGAGAACTATTATCTTCTTATTTTACCTCCTGAATTTGTAATGTAAGAAATACTTACTTAAAAGATTTGCTTTTCAATGCCAGTATAACTTCTTCCTTGTACCACATTGTGATTTCTTTCAAGAAAATCTTGAAAATCCAGTCAATAGTAAAAATATGTTTTGTGTGCTAAAATCAACAATAAAATTTCTATCATGTGCAGAAAATAAAAGCTCTTTGACCCCCACATTAAATCCATAATAGCAGAAATACAAGCAGAATAAAAGTGAAAAACTTGTCATCTTGAAAATGATATGTTGGATATTAATAATGCTGTTATTTTGCTTTATGAATGCCATTCTTTATCAATCTTGTGACCATAGGGCATATATTTTCATCTAAATTCCGGAGCTTGCCCCCACACATGTCAAAAGCAGCACTGAATATTGCTATGTGGAGCACTATACAATGGTCAGTGATTCCTATTCTTTCAGTATGATAGGAATGTAAATACAGGGTGACTAGATGAAAGATAGCATGATAGCCCAGACTGCTTTAGGGTTTATATTTCCTTCAAGGAGTTAATAAAATACAATAAAACATATAAAATAAGTTGAACAAAAAATTACTCCAATAGCAGAAAATAATCATAACACTGGGTTTTCATTATTTTGTTAGATGATTTAAAGGAAAAGGCTAAAATGTAGATGTGAAATCATCTTTTGTAATCTATTTTATTGCCATAATTTACAAAATGGTTGAGAGAGAGAGAAAGACAAAGAGAGACAGACAGAGACAGAGACAGAGAGAGAAAGCACATTTTTGAATGTTGAAATGGTATGCCAAGCAGGCAGTTCTGAATTTATTATACCCTTAGAAAATGAGTTTTCTTAAAAAGAAACATGAACAATATTTTGGAAACATAATGAAATAGTAAAACCAGTCACATTTCATTCATATTTTAAGTATCTTTTTCTGTAATTTCATAACATGGCTTTTGAAAAAGCACAAGTAAAACATTTAGACATCTTGGGGAAGAGGCATGTAAAGTAAAAGTTTGAAGAAAATAATTCCATAAAAGCCAGTGTTGTGGGTCTATCATCTTGTGGGCTTGTTTCTGAAAACTGTGTATTGTTTTAATGTTTTATCTATTATGTTTATATTCTGTTTAAAATAAAAAATAAAAAGAAAATTATTCCTAAGGATAATATTTATTTGAGTCACCATGAAGAATGTAAAAATGGATAAAGAATGTAGAATATGGCTCTGCTTTGTGGGCGGTACCAGGAAGGAGCTGTTGGATAGGCAGGCAGTGGGGCACAGTTGTCCACTTGGATGGGCTCAGCTGGAAAGACTAAACACAGCAACCAGAGGCAAGCAAGGTCTGGCCAGTAGAGCTTGAGTTCAGTAGATCTAGGTCTGGTGAGCTGAGGTGTACTTCTAGGCCTAGCCATGCCCAGATCGAGGCCCAGACCTACAGAAGCATCCTTGTGGCACAGAGGTGGCACTAGGTAACTAAGATGAACTAGTCTGCCTGGAACACTCCACATGCACGAAGGGAGGTACCCAGACAGAACTCAGAGGAACTAATTTAAATACAAATTCCCAATTTAGAATCTGCTTTGTTATATAGCTATAATATTTGCTCCTATGGTGTGAAATACAAACCACAAAAGTTTGTCAATTTCTAAATTTCACTAGCTGTTATCTGTATTGCAAACTGTAGATAGGAAACCATATCTGGCTTAACCACATGTTTTTTTCTTGGGTAATAAGTGCTTGGGTAATAACATCACCAAAGCTCTACATTGAAAGACAGAGGACAAGGTCAAATGGAAATCAGTACATTTCTCTCAATCAATAGAGAAAGCAAAATCTTGGGACATACACAAAACAAGAATCTCTGACACAGGACACATTTTTAAAAAGACTCTTTACAGAGAGACTATGATTGCAGGGGTACAGCTACCTATTATCAGACTTCCACAAGAAAATATCACAGAAATCAACATGAAGAGTTCACTCTGAAATAGAAAATGACAAAAAGAAGGAGCAAAATGCAATCTCTGGTCCCAGGCTTACAAAGAACAAACCCAGGAGGCATCAGCATAAAAGAAACTGTAAGTAACACACCTGAAATCTGTGAAATAATAGCAACTGAAGTAAAGAAACAACTGCAGGAATGTATAGAAGATATCAGATCAGAAATAATCTCATGGAGGCTTGAGAGATGGCTCATTAGAATAAGTGCTTCCCTGCCAAGATCAAGGGTCTGAATTCAATCCCTGCTTCCACAAATAAAGAAAAAAAAAAAAGAAATGATCTCATGGGTAAAAGACAAATAACTATAATGAAAGAATTACTAAGTCTCGCTAAAGAAGACACTGATAAAAAGCAGAAGAGAATAGAAAAATGATGGAAATGCTGAAGAAGCAACATAGAAAATAAATAGAATGCATAAAGCAAATGAAAAGAGATATACAACAGATTAAGGGGCTAGAGAGATGGCTCAGTAGAATAAGCACTTCCCTGCCAAGCGCAAGGGCCTGAGTTCAACCCCTGGTTCCAAGAAAGAAAAAATGAAAAACACCATTAAAAGTTGGCAAAACTTTTCAAATGAAAGTAAAGATAGAATTTCAGGCCATGAAGAAAACATTGCAGCTAGTGAAAAGGTAAAAAAAGAACTCTCAAGAATAACTAGGATCCTGAAAATAATAATAATTTAATAATATAGTCAGATGTATAAAAATGACTAATAGGCATCAGTGAGAAAGAAGGAGCCAACCCGAATGACATAAAAAATATGGTCAGAAGCAAATGCAGAAAACTTTCCAAATATGGGGAAACAACCTGCCATTCAGGCAACCAAGGTATACTGAACACCAAATAATAACTCTATTACCACCACACTTTTAAATTTAATAGAGAAGTGAAATACTTCTATGACAAAGAATAAAAAAAATCATGATGACTGAAACCTACTCTACATATAGCAATAAAAGACTCTAGAAAAGGAACAAAATGCCCACACTTTCAAGAATGACAACAGAAATAACCCACCAAATATGGCAAACTGTTAAACACAGGTAAAAAGTAGGGAACCAACATCAGGAAAGTAACATGACAAACCAAAGTCAATACATATCAATTATAACCACTGATGTAAATGGACTCAATGCACCAATTAAAAGAAACAGACTGACAGAGTTGATTAAGAAACAAAATCCAAAAATACTCTGTATACAAAAAATACATTTAACCCATAATCAAATTCAGAGACTGAGCTGTGGATATTGCTCTGTAGAATAAGCGCCTCCCTGGCAAGCACAAGGGCCTGAGTTCAATGCCCGCCTCTGAAAAAAAAATAAATAAAAGAGAGAGAGAGAGAGAGAGAGAGAGAGAGAGAGAGAGAGAGAGAGATTCATAGGCTCAGAGTCAAAGGATGGAAGCAATACTATATTCTACATGCACCAGGACCTCAGAAAAAAGTAGAGGTAGTAATTCTGTTCACAGATAATCTGAACTTCAAACAAAGAATGAGCCAACAAGCTAAAGGAGGTCACTATATACTGTTTAGGTAAATAATTCAACAAGAAGAGATAACAGTCATAAATATGTATGCACCAAATATGGGAGCACTCAACTATATAAGAAAAATTTTAAAAGACATGGAAAAGCTAAAAGGCAATATTACAATGTTAACAGGGGACATTGATACCCCTTACTTCAAAAAGATAAGTCAAGCAGACAAAAATTAGCAAAGCAGCAGAACTGAACCAAAGTTTGGAACAAATGGACTTAGTGGACATATACAGAGTATTCCACCCAACCATATCTGAATACACTATTTTTTAAGCTACACATGTGACATTTTCTAAAATAGACCATACACTACTCCATAGATTATGCTTAAGTAAATGCAAGATAAAAAAAAAAAATTATGCCATGCATATTATCTGACCAGAGTGCAACAAAACTTCAAGGTAACAACCAAATAAATGACAAAAACCACATAAACATATGGAAATTAAATAAAACCCTCCTTAGCAACCAATGGGTTATGGATGCAATTAAACAAGAAATTCAACAATATCTACAATTAAATGAAAATTCAAACATAGGTTACTGGAATTTGTGAGATGCAACAAAAGCAGTTTCCAGAGGGAAATTTAAAACAGTGAACCGCTCATTAGGAAAATAGTGAGAACCAATAAATACCCTAATGCTGCACCTCAAACTTCTAGGAAAAGAAGGGCAAACCAAACCCAAATCCCAAAGACAGGAGGTAATACAAAAGTTATAGCAGAAATTAATACAATTGAGATGAAGAAAACAATAGAAAGAATTAATGAGTCCAAAAGCTGGTTCTTTGAAAGATTATATGAAATTGATAAACCCCTAGCTATCCACATCAAAAAAAGGGGAAAAAAAACTCAAATTAAAGCAATAAGGAGAAAAAGGGAGAAATTACTACAGATCCTGCAGAAATTCATCAGATCATCAATAGCTATTTTGAAAATGTCTATTCTCACAGAATTGAAGAAACAGAAGAAATGCCAGATTCCTAAAAGATACAAATTACCAAAATTGAATCAAGAAGATATAAGAACTCTCAATAAGCCAATATTAGCCATACAAATTCAAAATGTAATAATAAACTTACTGACAAAGAAAAGCTGAAGTCAGGATGGATTTACAGCTGAATTCTACAAGAAATTTAGTGAAGATTTAATCTCAATACTCTTCAAACTCTTCAATGAATTTGAAAAGGAAGCAATACTCCCAAAATCATTCCTGAAAACGAGTATTTTACTGATACCCAAACAGGAGAAACATCCAACCATCAAACAGAACTACAGGCCAATCTCTCTCATGAACACATATGCAAAAATCCTCAATATAATACTAGCAAATAGAGTACAGGAAATCATCAAGAAGATTATACACCACGACCAGGTAAGATTTATTGCAGGAATGCAAGAATGGTTTAACATATGCAAATCTTTAAATATCATACACTATATCAATAGATTCAAAATCAAAAAACACATGATCATTTCAATACATACAGAAAAGGCTTTTGACAAAGTGCAACACTCATTCATGATCAAAGATGCAGAAAATGCATTTAGATGGCCTATACCTCAACTGATAAAAGCCATCTATGTCAAACCAACAGCAAACATCATTCTAAATGAAGAAAAACTGAAAACGTTTACTCTCAAATTGGGCACAAGACAAGAATGTCCTCTATCACCAATCCTGTACAATGTAGTTCAGGTCCCATTAGCTAGAGTCATTAGACAGAAGAGAGAAATAAAAGGAATAAGCTTAGGTAAAGAAGAAGTTAAACTGTCATTATTTGAAGATGACATGGTACTCTAGTTAGATGCCTCCCAAAACTCCACCAAGCAGCTCCTAGAATTAATAAGCTAATTCAGTAACATAGCAGGATACAAAGTCAAAATCCAAAAACTAATTGCATTCCTCTACAGAGATAACAAACTCACTAAAAGAAAAGTCAGAGAAACAACACCCTTCACAATAGCATCGAAAGAAAGAAAGAAGGAAGGAAGGAAAAAAGGAAGAGAAGAAAGAAAGAAAGAAAGAAAGAAAGAAAGAAAGAAAGAAAGAGAAAGAAAGAAAGAAAGAAAAAGAAAGAAAGAAAGAAAGAAAGAGAAAGAAAGAAAGAAAGAAAGAAAGAAAGAAAGAAAGAAAGAAAGAAAGAAAGAAAGAAAGAAAGAAAGAGAAAGAAAGAAAGAAATATTTTGGAATTAATCTAACAAAAGAAGTAAAATATCTATACAGTACAAATTAGGACCCTCTAAAAAAGAGGGATTGAAGAAGATTTCATGAAACAGAAAGATATTCTTGCTCCTGGATAAGAAGAACCAACAATGTGAAAATGGCCATACTCCCAAAATTGTTAAAGAGCTTTAATATAATGTCTGTCAAAATACATACCTCACAATCTGCAGAAAACATTCTTAGAATTTATTTGAAACCTGAAAATACATAGAATAACAAAGGCAATCTTGGGCAACAAAGGCAAAGCAGGAGGCATTAAAATCCCTGGCTTGAAATTATACTACAAAGCTACTATAATAAAATCAGCATGATAGTGGCAAAACAACAAATCCAAGGATAGATGGAACAAATTAGAAGATGCAAATACAACTACAAATGCACTTAGCATTGTTATCTTTGACAAAGGGGCCAAACATGTTCACTGGAAGAAAGATACCCTCTTTAACAAATGGTTTTGGAAAACATGGCTCTCCACATGCTTAAAACTAAAACTAGACCACAGTCTGTCACCATGCACTAAGATTAAATATATACACATTAAAACAGAAACATTAAATCTCCTGGAAGAGAAAGTAAGTGCAAATCTTGAAGACAAAAGAGAAGAAAAGCAGTTTATGAACAAAAACCGAACTGCATTGGAAATACTCCAAAGAATCAACATCTGCGATCTCATCTTATTGAGAAGTTGCTGAATGTCAAAAGAAATCATCAACCAAGTTCAAACAAGCCACAAATTGAAAAAAGAACTCTTATCTAATAAGCACTCAAAGGACTTCTATCTAAATTCTGTAAAGAACTATGAAAAATTTGTCCCCTCAAATTTAAAGTCCCTATCCAAAGCATGGACATGTGTGATGAATATACACTCTTCAGAGGAAGAAATACAAGTTACAAATAATTACATGGAAAAGTTTTACACGGCTTGGTCCACTCCAGGAATGAAAGTTAAAATAACATTGAGATACCATCTCACTGCAGAAAGAATGGCTGTTATAAATAAATAAACTAATAACAAATGCTGGAAAGGGTGTGGGGAAAAAAGGAACCCTTCTCCACTGCTGATGTAAATGTAGACTGGTACAACCGCCATGGAAATCAGTGTGGAGACTTCTCAAAAACTAGGAGTGGAAATCTCATTCAATCTGGCTATTCCCTTTCTCAACATAGTCCCAAAAGAACTGAAAACATAATACCATAGTGATATATGTACACTAATGTTTGTAGCAGCACAATTTGTCATAGTCAAATATTTGCAACAACCAAAATGCCCATAACTTGAGGAATGGATGAAAAAACAAGTTATTTTTATACAATGGAATACTACTCAGCTATAAAGAAAGACAAATGTGAAGGTTTATTGGTAAGCTTTCCAGGACCTTTCTAGGTAAATGGATGCAACTAGAGACTATATTCATAAGTGAAATAAATCAGACCCACATGTCTAAGTATCATATTAACTCCCTAGTGTAATTGCCTGCAAGCATAAATAAAACCCGAGAAGTAAAATAGATACAATAAAATGGAAAAAAAAGTGAACATACGAATTAAATAATGAAGATGAGAGAAAACAGAAAAGATAGGAAACAAGGAAGGGAGTAAATATGCAAGTATGTGTATATGATGGCTGAGGTGATTGTACTAAAATTTTTCATCAGTTGTTTTTTTCTTTTTAAATAGCAGTTAATGCTTCGAATCTTTAATTTGACTAACTCTGTAGGCTGATACCTGGTAACTAAGCAGCTACATCAAGGACAACAATGTGCAGTGCAAGCCCCATGGCTCAACACCTCACGCTGGCCTTGTAAGTGCGTACCGTTTCTGAGGTCTTCTCCATTGGCATACTGTCTTTACAATAAATTTTTAGAAAGAACAATAAAAAACTAAGGTTTCTTGAAAGCAAGCACTAATATTCATTTATTTGTCCAGCATTGCATAACTATATCTGTTAATCTCAGCCTCAGATTTGATGATAAAACTAGATAATATGTCAACCATTGTTAATTAGCTATTCCTGTCTTGAAAAATCTGTAACATATGCATTGTTGTATGTTACCCCGTTTCTGTCTTTATTTCTATTTGTTGCTGCTTCTGATTTTTACTCTTCAAAAGAAAATAAAATTGAATTTAGAGGATGAAGAATGCTTAAATGTCATTGATAAATGAGAATTGCTAATCAAATATTTTTAAAAGGACTTGATCAATGTGAGGGTATATATTATAATTTTATTAAAGGTAAGAAAATGATTTATGCAAAGTAATCATTTATACTATACAACTGGTGGTATATGGAATATCATGTACAGAAGGTATATAAAATGTATTTGAGACATTTATTCTCTGGTTCTCCATTCTTAAGGTAAAATTTAGACAATTAGTCTTATAAGCCATTAACATTTTCTGACTAAAATTCAATATATACATTTCCTTGGTGAGCTTCTTTTAGAAGGATTAACTTAAAAAAAAAACCTCGATATGTTTTGGCAATGATGACACAGAAATGCTTGTTAGTGATTGTAAGTACATCTCATTGCTTCGGACACACGTTAGCACTGGTGTGTTGTGCGAAGCATTTCAATATTTGGCCACTTAATGTTGTCAGGTCTGCTAAGATGCTTCTGGGAACAACTTCGGTTTTGCTTGAGCATTCCAGTGTGTATGTGGTTGAAATAAAATAAAAAAAAAAAAAAAAAAAAAAAAAAAAAAAAAAAAAACCAATTACAAAGAAAGGATGAAGTTAACTTGCTCAGGAAGGTTTGGAAGGATATTGATTGTTTAGGACTAATTACTTGATGCCTGATTTTGAGAAATACTAACTTGCTCTATACCAATAGTGTCAGACTCTACTAAATGGATTCTAAAATAAGAACATTGGTACCAGTTTGGAAAGATGACTTGTGAGAGAAAGAAAGCAAACCCAGTGTAAGGTCAGATTATGAAACCACTGGTGGAGCCATTGAACCCAAATTCTACATGAGCATCTGGGGAGTCAGATAGTCTTGTACAATGATTTACTTGAAATAAGAGAAGCAGAAATCTTTAACCGAGCCCTAGTGTCTGTTGTGTGAGGGTTGCCTTATCATAAGATGGCTGGGATGCTCTTTGGCTAAATTAACCTCAATTTCATTATGTACAGTGTCAGAAAATGGGGCATCTTAAATCTGTATAACACCAGATTCAAGTGAATTTGACTGGCATGAAATTTTCCAACACAATCAGCAGTGGAATCAGACATGGACGGAAGGGATGCCATGCGGGCAGCAAAAGACTGACCTAAAGCATATTTCAATAGTGAAACAAATAATGGGGCCTGGTCTTTTTCTTTAAAGTCAGACCATCAAATGCTGGTCAGTTGATCAGTGCCTTGCAAATGCTAAGAAATAGCTACACTATAAAAAAGCATTATTCCAACCGTTGCAGGTGATTTTGATATTATGCCTAGAATGTGACACTTAAATGGTGTTATTAGGAAATAGAGAAACTGCCAAATAGCTCAGTGGATTATAGTGCCTGTAAGCAGTCACAGGGTCCAGGGATTCAATCCGCTGCCCCTGGGGATGTCCCCTGGGGACAGCAATTGAGATTTGGCATGGTGGCACATGCTTGTAATCCCAGCTCTTAGGAGGCTGTAGACAAGTAGATCACTATGAGCCTGATCCGTGTAGTGAGACCCTGCACACCCTGTAGACCCTTGCCTAAAATACAGAGAAAAAGGAAATAGAATCATCATTTTTATATGTATATCCATTACTATACAGTTGTAGTATTCAAGATATCAGGTTATCAAAATTTAGTTTATGGTAAACATGGAATTTTTAAGGGAAGTGTTAGAAAACTGCTGAATTTATAATTCTATAGAGAAAATAAAATATAAACAATGACAGCATAACAGCCTGATATCTTTCATTATAATGAATACCTAAAATCTGGGTTTTACCTTTGGACTGAGTAAAGTATCAATTATTTTACAGTGAGGTGCTAATTGACTTTTTAGATTTAAGTCAGGAATAAAAAAATATAAAAAGTTTATGGATGGATGAAGAAATGTCAATGGTTTGAAAATTAAGCAAGTCCTTCGCTATATATATATATATATATATATATATATATATATATATATATATATATATTGTATTTGGTTGTCTGCTATTTTTTTCTAATTTGTATAATTTTCCATTGCTTCATATTTACTCTGAGAAAACTTTACTGATTGAAGTAAGGTTGACAAAGGGAGTACAACTTTAATATGAAGCAATAACTATATTTAGCAATTATTTTTCTGTACTTCAAAGAGAACAAATTAGTCTCTGTGAGAATATCACACATATATTGGACAGCTGTATATATGCAAAAATTGTGGTCATAAAATATACTTACCAAAGCCAGGTGTGATGACAGTACACCTATGCAATTCCAGCAGTTGGGAGACTGAGGCAGGAGGATCACCATGAGTTCAGGACCAGCCTGAGCTATACACAGAGATCTGAGCTCAGAAAATAAAAACTGAGTGAGTTAATTAATTAGTTAATTAAAATAAAATACAGCAAGTGGTATGACAGAGGAGTGTAAGAAATTCTTTGGGCAGTAGAAAGAAGAAATGTACAACTACTATTGATATTTGAGGAAAGGGAATTCTATAGAGGTTGCTCTTTGCGGCTATTTCTTTATGTATTCAGTACACGATCTACAAGGTCTCACTGCACAGATTGGACTCATACTGATCCTCCTGCTGTCAGCCTCCCAAATGTTAGGATTACAGGCTTGTGGCACCACCCCCCGTCTCATTCTCCATCTCAGCACGCCCAAGGGCAGAGATGGCAGGGCATACTGGGGTTTGAACCTCGTCCCTGAATCTGCTAAGCAGGTGCTTTAGTTTTCTGGTCTATCTGATCAGCACTTTTTTGCTGCTATTTCTGAAAGATCAGAGTGACCCAGATAAAAAAAGAGTTTGTAGGGCCGGGCGTGGTGGCTCATGCCTGTAATCCCAGCACCCGGGAGGCTGAGGCAGGAAGATTGTGAATTCGAGACCAGCCTGAGCTACAAAGTGAGCTCAAGGCCAGCCTGAACTGCATAGTGTGACCCTGTCTCAAAAAAAAAAAAAAAAAAAAAAAAAAAAAAAAAAAAAAAAAAAAAAAAAAAAAAAAAAAAAAGAGTTCGTGACCTTCTATGTAGAGGGAGCAGTAAATGCAAATACGTAGTGCTTCACATACCTTCCCTTTTCCAGAAATTCTCGTATGGTAGATTCCTGTGTCTGCCCAAGGTAGACTATTCATTTGAAATTCTCTGTACTGATTTAGAAGACAAGAGGAACTTTTTGAATTATATTGAGAGACATTTTAGTTGTAACCATGTTTAATTATTAAAATCATTAGAATGAAGCTGATTTAATTGACTCATAAGAACTGTTTTAATTCCTGCTCATCGAATCTAATAAGATTTATCTGTGGGATTATTAAGTGGATTACAAAGAGATGACTATAATGTAGTATAATGACATTAGGAAAGTAATAATGATATTAACTTATTCTTTTAAAAAATGTACTGGTACTTGTTTATGATACAAAATGGTTACATTCATGTTTGGCAATTGGTAGATGCAAACACCATATCTTAATCAGTTTCCTTCACCTTCCTCTTCATTCTCTAAATCCTTTTACCATTTCCACAAAGCAGTCATTATTTAGTTGTGTCATGTGTATAATTTTTTATAAAAACTACAGTTTTTCCCCATTACATAAGGCTTAATTATGAGCCATGAATTCAAAGACCAGAATGTCTACACTCCTTAACATTCTTTGATATATAGTATACACACATACATGAAGAATGATTTATATCAATGATCCTCAATATGCATGTGCAGATATACATATTTGCATGTGTATTTCATATATGTAAATTTCATCCCGTTTTGAAATTTAGCAAAACTCTATGAAAGTTAACCTATACTCTTAATTTAAAAAAAATATTTTTATTTTTTTTAATTTAGTACAAGGTCTCTACATTTTTTGGACTCATAGTGATCCTCCTATCTCAGTTTTCCTAAGGCTGGGATTATAGGCATCTGCCACCATGCCCAGTTTTAACCTATATTTTTGATTTACCAATGAGCTACTAAATTAAATAACTCTTATGATACAAGGAAATACTGTTGTAAATTCAAGCTTAGAAATTTCAGTACTTTGGTCTCTTCTCGAGACTAAGATGCATTACCAGAATGACTGGCAAAAGGTGAAGGAAAAGTTGCAAGGTCTGCCAATGGGACCATAGTCAGGAACACTGAATTCAAGAAACAGATTGAGCAGCACCTGATATGCTTCGGCAGCCATGTTTCTCTGACAGGTGATTGTGGGATGTTCAGCTGGAAGTGGACTCTACAGATATGTTTTGCTGTTTAAGGAGCAGGCACAGACTGGCCTCTTTTTCAGTTCCTCAGTGCACCTCGGTTGAAGGCATAGCAACCTAGTGAAACTCATTAATTTGACATTCATAGTCTCATCTCTTGAAGAAGTGAGAAGAGAATTTAGAGGTCATTCTACATTTTGTATGGTGCATGACTCAACTTCTTATGGACTTCTGCCTGCAATGAAATGCTCTGGAAGTGATATAGTTGGGCCTTTTTCTGAGAATAGTGCTTCTTTTTTTTTTTTTTTTTTTTCTTTTTTGGCAGAACCAGGGTTTAAACTCAGGCCCTTACACTTGCCAGGGAAGTGCTTATTTTACGGAGCCATCTCCCCAGCCCATGATTAGTGCTTTTAGAAGGATAGATAAAAAGAAAAATTTGGTAGCCAGAGTTCTGATGTTTGGAAACTGGCTCCAAGTGTGTCACATAGAGCTTTGCATATGCTACGTGCTCCATGGCACAGTGCCCTTGTCTTTAAAATAAAATGATATTTAACCCAATTCAGAGATATGCTAAGAATTTGAGATACATATTTTTTTCTTCAAAAAACATAAGAGAGCTCAGTAGAATAAGTGCATGCCTGGCAAGTGTAAGGTCCTGAGTTCAATCCTCAGTACTGAAAAAAAAGGTGGGGGCAGGGCTGCCCATTAACTCAGTTGTTTAAGTGCCTGCTTAAGCAAAGCAGTCAGGCTCTGGATGTTGTGGTTTGATCCCCAGATCCTCATGTCTTACCAGACCTGCCCTTAAGTCACTCTGAACCAGCAAAATAAATAAATAAATATAAATAAATAAATAAATCCTTGTGAAAAAGGGCCAGGGAGATGGCTCAGTAGAATAAGCACTTGCCTGGCAAGTGCAAGTACCTGAGTTCTATCACTGGTTTTACAAAAAAAAAAAAAAAAAATCCTGACACTCAAGTGTTAATTACTATTTTTGTATTTAATATTTTAGGTTTTCAAATGCTATCTTTACTAAATACACTATCTGTATTTTTTCACACCGTGTTACCCTGATAACGAACATTAAATAAATCCTGTTCTACTGATCCACTTTTAGAGAAAATGTAGATTATTCTTCTCATTGGTTTGACTTGCTGGATGATGTATTAATTCACAGAACAGTTTGGTCTCTAATCTCACAAATGAATACAATTCAATACAGCATGTCTCAGAGGCATCTTACTTAAGTAAAGGTATTAGGTATGTATAATTTTTATAATTTCTATCATATCATATCAAAAATTGTATAAATGGTGAGACTTCAACCTGGAAATGTAAGTCTGACATTTGATGAAGATAAAATAGAGGGACAGTGAGAGACGGACCCATCTATATTTCATTCATTGCTTTGTAACTAGCCATGTACAATACCTGTCTGTCACAGTTTATATCTAGATGTCCCCAAGGCACAGAGGCCAGGCTCTTGGAAGGTGATTGGATTATCCCAGCTTAGAGATGACTTCCTGTGAGATGGAGTCTGGCCAGAAAAGGGAGTACACTTGGGAGTGTGGCCAGCAGACTGTTTCCTCCCCCCCTTCTCCCACTCCCTGCACTTCCTGTCCTTCCTCTCAGGAGCAGCCCTCCTCTGCCAAGCCTGTCTGCTGTGCTGCGCTGCTAACCGGGCACTGGAGCGGGAGCCCGGTTAACCTCTTTAAACTGTGAGTGCTCTGCGCTGCTCTCAGTAGTGGGACAGTGACTAACTCATGGGCGCACACTAGAATAAATTGGACGTGCTGAGGTAGTGGCTTAATTGCTCATTAAAACATATATGCGCATGTGTGTTTTATTATCTCACTAATTAGAAATGCTCGTTAAATCATTTTAATATTGCAACATCTCATTTATACAGGTGAAGTTATAAGTATGCAATCTATAAATCCACTACAAAAGTTTTAAATATAACATGAAATTTCTTCCAATGAGCCAAGCTATATTAAGAATAAAACAGTGCACTTTATTATGTAACATTTATAAAGGAAAATATTGTATGTCAGGCAAATGTCTATTTCATTTATTCAATAAATGTTCTACCTAATTATTTCCTAGCTGTCCAGATGCACATAAAACTGTGTATTTTATCTTCTTAAAAACACATTTGAGCATGATTGTTTTGCCATTTAAAATTCAGATATTACAATAGCCAAACCATTCATGAAAATAAAATTAGAACCTTACTGAAAAAACTCTGCTTGTTAGCCTCTAAGTATTTGTCTACTAAAAATGTGCATTTAAAAATTTTTAGTTTTAATTTTCATTCACTAAACAGCTATATATTAAACTATACATACATATATATATATATATATATATATATGAATATAAAATACATTGTCACCTAATATCAAATGGAATCTTTTTTTCAGGAGTACCATTTTCTTGTATCTAGTATTGCTTTTCAAATTAAGATTACATAGTGGACAGATGTAGGTCTATACTACATAGGATGAATAAATTCAAGCTTTTAAAGATTTTAATATTCTCTTAAATGTCTTAACCTTAACAATAGCCAGCATGGAAGTTTTCACTTTGAATTCTTCCTAGAAAATCTGCTGCTTTTCTTTCCTGTAAATGATGAGCTGGAAAAATGATTTTATTCATTCCTACTTCATTTATTTATTTATTTTGGTGGAACCAGGGATTGACCTCAGGCCCTTACCAGGGAAACCCTTTCCCACTGAGCCATCTCCCTGGCCTCCTGCTTCATTTAGCCTAAGGCATTTTTGTACATCAGACTTTCACACTTTTTGTACTAAAGTATACATGGGTACATCAAGATTTTTTCGTAATTTTAGAGCTATTGAAACAGGATTAGCTATTCTATGCCATTGTTTATACAGTAAAATATTTACAGCTGTTCTCCATTTCTTTTTATGTATTTATTGTTCTATTTGTTTGATAAAGTTTTCTTCTTTGTTCTATTTATTTATGTATTTATTTAGCACCAGGAGTCAAACTTGGGACCTTAAGACTCTGCGGCAGACTCTGTGCCACACAGCTATATCCCTAGCCCAATCGATAGGTGTTTTACATGCACAGATATACATATTGAAATGATCACAGTTGAAATTTTCTTAAAGCCAAAACATTATAAAAGAATCATTCCAACAAGTGCCAACTCTATTTCTTTTATGTGGAAACTATTAAGGTTTTTGTTTTCTCTTTTTCTACTACTGTTTCTAAATACATTGCACTACCCCAGTTTGTCATGTTTTATATTAGTTATTCACATTTCTTTGAAATACCATCTGAAGAATTAATATTTCATTAGTTAGAACCCAGAGAAAAGTATCTTTTCAGTAAATTCTCTGCATTTTTTGCTAGATAATCAATAATAAGGTATTTTACATCATTCTTGTTATTATGGCCTGTAACTTTTATAACAGAGAAGCACCAGGACTTTACTTATATATATATAGTTTCACATTCCATTCAAGTGATTTCTGAAGTTCTATATTATTCATATGTAAAGTTTTTCTATCACTTTGCTTTTGAATGAAGGAAACAATACACAGCATAAGTGTAATCACTATATATATATATATATATATATATATATATATATATATGGAAGTTTTTAATAACCTAAAAGTGAAATATCTGTCACTCATACCCTTATTGTGAGTTATCCATTTCTATAAACTAATACTATGATATAAAAATTCCAACTTCACTTCCCTTACCTAGAATAATATTATACTATTTTGCCTGATGTAATTCTGTTGAAGTGAGGTAAGCAAATATTCTCTATGGTATTAGTTTTGCTGTCCTCTACTCTGTGGAGCCAAAATTGGCAGGTGCATTCTGGCCACTAACTTCACCCTGAGATGGGCTGAATGATCACATGGAAAAGGGATTTGGTGTGGTGCTTGTACAAAGAGAATCTATTTTAATTTACCAAGATGTAGGCAAAGAGTATTTGCGCATTTTATATCATATTTATTGTTCTACTAATTTTTGCTATTTTAGTAGTTCAAAAATTACACATGGCATGAAGAGATGAAAACAGCATCTTCCAGCCTGAAAGAAAATTCAACTGTTCTGATACATAGGCCATTTACAGTATTAACTCATTAATATGTGTATTGTATCTATTGCTTCCCTCTTATCCTGAGGTCTTGATTTTAATGAAATGAGGAATCATACCTTGAATACCATGTACATTTCTTAATGTATTGTTCTTCTTTCAAAATCAATTATGAATTTTATTAAAATGATTTCAGCTAATCATATAGTTACTATGCCAGTCATTTAAAAACTCATTAATGTTCAAATATTAGCAATCGTTAATTATTTTACATACAGTAGCTGTACAATTTTATTTAATTTGCAAGCATATTTGGCCCAGTAATATTTTTGTCAGGTTGAAGTTTATATAGCATGAAGAAGATAGTCAATAAAATAAAAGAAACTTTTTAATATTTTCCAGAAATACCTATGCCAACTACATCCTGGAATAAATGGTTCAATGGAAGAAAAACATACCTTCAATTTCCAGAATGTATAATTTTAAATGTGACATATGTTCTGAATACAATTGTATCTGCATAAATATACACTAAAAGTTATATGCATTTCATAGTCTGGTTTCTCTTATATTTCACATTTGTGCTTTGAATGTTCTTTATTGTTATACTTTGTAGGCATTTTAATGCATTAAAATATTTGAAAGAAGCCCTTAAAATAGCAGTAAAGATGTGTTGAGAAGTTTGTGTAGAGGAAAATTATCTGAATGATTTTTGGAATGAAAAAATAATTTACTGACCTTATTTCACTTGATTCATTTCTCACCTAGAGATCATTCTGATACATTTTTAATTTATTTATTTCTCCCAGTCACTCTTGGTTCATTTTTCCTTGTCATTTTTTTGTTTTAGTGTATTTTAAAGAGATTATAATAAGACACTGAGACATTCAACCACGGGATTTGTGTAACACATTGCTGACCTAGATGAAGTTGCTCACTTCACAGGTATTAGCATACAGAGTTAGTCAAGGTGAAAACTCTAAGCATTAACTATGATTTTCAAAAATCTGATGGAAATTATGAGCTCAATCATCTCTGCCATCCTGTCTATATATATACTTACATGTTTTTCCTTTCTTCCCTTTTTCCTATCTTTTCTACTTTTGCCCATCTTTGTTATGTAATCCTTAAGTTCAGTTTCTTTCTGTTTTACTATGTCTATTATACCTTGTATTTATCCTTTCATGGTTATATTTATCCTTTCATGTTCTTACAGTAGGCAGAAAGTAACCAGTTATTAAGCTTGATAAACTCTTTAGAGAAAGATTAGATCTTAGATGTAGTTAAATTAACTCTTTCTAATGATCACTATTGGGATTTATATGAAGGAGAGACTTTATGTACTATAACATAATAAAACTTAAAAAATACGTTAGTTGTTCTTTTTGTAAAGGTATAATGTTTTCTGATAATAAATACATTTGTTAAAATTTAACTGCCAAATTAGAATATAAGTAATATATAATGTATTAATTATAGTGAAACACATGCTGGAGTGTTTAATTTATATTCTAAATTGATATGCCAAACAGAAGCTTTAGGTTATGGCTAACACTCATGTAGATTTCTGGTGCATTTGACTTACTATCTGGGCAGATACCTTTTCACATATTATGCAAGATGGCATCATAGCTTCCTAGTGATATTCTACTTTGAGGTTTGCTGCATTGCAAAGCTTTTGCCTATTTCTATTGAGCCTCTGGTATATATTTAGATAATTTCAGTCAGAAGTGTTAGGGCTGGTCAGATAGCTCAGTGGACTACAGTGCCTGTTTAAGCAGAGATCAGTGGCTGGGTTCGATCCTCACGGTGCCATGCAGGCCCCACCCCTGTGGTGTGCTCAGAGGATAACTGAGACTGGGCATGGTGGCGCACACCTATAATGCTAGATCTTGGGAGGCTGAAAACAGGACCATCGCTGTGACTCTGATCTTCATAGTGAGACTCTGTAGACCCAGCACTAAATACACAGAAAAGAAAGAAATGTCACTAGTGGTCAGTTAAAGGCAGGAATATGGTTTGATCCTTCATTAATTTGATGTGTCTCAATAGCTTCGAATAATTCGTGATTCCAGAACAAGTTGTAGTTGATGCCAGGTTCAAGGAAGCCATTCCTGTCCTGTAGCCAACAATCCATGTTTCTCAAGGAGGTATTGTTCTCATTCTATTGAATATTGCAAGAAAAGGTTTCTCTCCTGTGTGACATGGGCCCAATGGATAAGTTAAGAAAGATAGATCAGTGGATAACTGGGGATGAAGGGGTACACAAACAGAACAAAGTAGCAATAGCCCTTAGAAATTACTTCTTTTACTGTTATCTATACTTCTATTTTAATAAGATCCTTTTCTTTAGTGGCATGGGAAATACAACCATGGAACCCCGTGACATGAATGCTTATGTTATGTGGCCCTATATACCTCCGTAAGACCCTTACTAAATTAGCAGACAACATTGTAATTTTATTATCTAATTTCAAAATATCCTGAAAGTGAGTATGATCTTCTCAAGTCCTGCGCTTATAAAGGTTTTCTGTCCAGATACCAAAAATGGCTAAGTAACAATTAGGAAAGTCTCCTAAGCCTGAGGTTATTGACTGAACTCCCTGAAAAAATAGGCCAAAACCAAAGACTGTAGGGGAGACATCATGAAGAACACTTAGGACAATCCAAGAGTTAACAATAGAGGAGGATATAAACTGAAATAGAAATAGAGGTCTGATTCTATTGGAAATTCAAATTTTATTAAAATATATTGCACAAATAGCAGATGGTAAAGGTACTGATTGACTTGTGTGCTTATATAATACTAGATTTGAATTATCTCTAACTTCTGTCAAGATATCCTAATTTTCTTGTATATGTCATGACCATCGTATGAATAACTCACTAAAGGTCCCTTAGATCTGAGGAAATAGGCACACAATGTCTATCTATCCCACTGTTCACCAATCATAGCTCCCCATTTCCTTTGCTCCATTATGTGTTAATTTCATGGAAAACAACAAACTCTATGGCTATGGTTATCTATCTATCTATCTATCTATCTATCTATCTATCTATCTATCTATCTATCTATCTATCATCTATCTATCTCCTCATATATTGAAGTCCTTCAGAGGTATAAAGGTTAATTGTGCAGAAATATTTGTATGATTCTAAGCATACATTAATATACCGAACATCTCAATGAAGAGGAAGCCCTGGCTAACGTGTTTTGACTATGTTTACAAACTCCTGTCACTTATCTCTCAGGCTTTTATCTCAGAATTATAATCAATTCTCCCTTAGTCAAGCAGTCACTATTAACGCATTCTCAGATAACAGTGTCATTGTTAATCCAGAGGTACCAACTGTGCTACATTTTAGAATTTCATAAGCTATATCCAATATTGCAAAAATTCCTCTAAGATATTGTATTATTAACTCTTAACTTCCATGTTACTTTGATGATAATTATTGTGGCTAGACACCTGGGCTAGTTTTATGACAAACAAGCATCAAATCTCTTCCTCTGTCAGATCCACATCTCTATTTAACATACGTAACATGACAAGTAATTCAACCTTAGAGAACAAAAGTTTTCTCTTACAGATTTGGCTAATTATTTCTATTCAGTGACTATTTCTATGCTTTTCAGTCTTCCTTCACTTTTCAAGCCTTAAGAAACATAACACACATCCCTGAGTTGTCCATAAGACAATGAAAGAGTCCAGCAGAGCAAAGAATACAAATACGACCTGTTGTGGATCAGATAGCTATTAAGAAAATCTAATGATCTGATGCACTCAGGTATAGTACTACCTCAATAACTCCCTCCTGTAAGGACATTCACTTGAAATTCTCACACAGGATATGAAACACCTTTGCACTTATTGACAGGGAAAGGACTGTTGTACCATGCAAGCTTTAGTGAAATTCTTAAGCATCACACTGCCTACTGAGAGCTTAATGCAGTGAAAAGATAACTACTAGTTTTGTCAACTCCAATCATCCTCAAGCAAACACAAAGAGATCTGTTAGGTCACTGCGCTATGAGAAGTCCCAGACCCCTCAGCTACCAGGAGAATCCCTGGGATCAGCTGAAGTAGCACTGGGGGCTGGGGAGGGTCTCAAATAGCTTTCTGAAGAGTTGTTACTTTTTACCTTTTCGGCTGGGTATTTCTGACTAAGGATGAGGTCAAGGTCCATCACAATTGTCTTCATTCCAATAATTATCATGGTATTAATCACAGCTCTGGTCAACAACTGGTTTCAGATTCACATCTCTACAGACTCTTAGGTCATTGCCAATGACTTAACTGTGGAGGCTGAAGACAGTAACAATTCCAACTTTTAAAAGTGAAGAAGTTCAAAAATTCATCTCCTCTCATATATCAGTCATACAAATTAAAACCACAAGTCTCTGCCACACCAAGTTTCACATTTCTGAGTCCCCACCGTTTATTATCACTGGCATGCTATTTCACAGTGTTCTGCTAGAATATCCTATGATCATAAAACCTTTTTGCATTCCTTATCAAACATCTCTATAATTCCCACTCTTATCTCTCTCTCCTACTGTGCTCTATTTCCACATTCAGCCTGACCTCCGTATGCTACTTTCCTTTTTCTTTGGACCTCTGTGCTCCCAGTGCAGTATATTTGGTTTTATAGTCCTACTTTCTAATACATCACTAAGTTCTATCTTAGCCACTTTCTTTCTGGCTGCTAGGACACAATACCTGACATCCACAACTTAAATGAAGAGATCTATTTTTTCTTACATTTGTATCCACAGCTGGCTGGATTTTAGGAAGGGCACCATGGTAGAAGTCATAACAGAAGACAATATGTTCATATCATGGCTTCCAGAAAGCAGAGAGTCAATGAGGCAGGCAGGAAGAAAGCTATACCCCTCTGGGTCATGCCCACAGAGATCCTGCCTGTCTGACCAATCATTACTTTCCAACAGGAGGTCAGTGATAAAGTACCTGGAATTCATACAGCTTCTGAAGTTATGAGGCTTTGGGGATGTTTTACCACTTGAGTGAGGGCTAGCAAGCATTGTGAGCAATTTGCCCTAAGTTAACTTCTTATGTTTTAAAATAAAAATAAAATAATTGATGTCAATCTATGCAAAATAATATCCAAATATATACCCAAATTGATACACCCTGAAAATTATTAACAATTCAGGGTCAGTTGTCTATCAGCAGTGGTTATTGAGTGTCGTGTAACCTTAAACTCTTTATCAGTCAAAAAAAAAAAAAAATGGTTGTTCCCCTGAGGTTACTTCCTGATCCCATGGAATAGCCAAGAATAGTTCCTTAGATGCCCTAGTAAATGGGATGACAGGGTATATGACCTTACCCTGCCAGAATAAAATCATGTCATTTGAATATTGACACATACAACCCAAGCATTCATAGGAATATACTCGTGTTTCTCTTCAGCTCTCTAGGATGATTGTCTGTATGCTTCCAAATCAGTTTTATCTTCATTTTACTTGTGTGTCCAGATCTATGGATCATAAGTTATACAAAAAATAATTCAGCTTCAATTTTATAAGACATGGTACCTTTAGGTGAACTGTGAAAATGTCTAATTTTATTCTTGGTGGTTGACTGTAACTTCTCCCCCATGATAGCTTTGTTGAAGTACAGTTGAAAATGTATTTAACATGATTGTGTGTGCATTATGCTTAATAGTAATTTAGCTTTTGAAATCGTTATTCCAACTAAATTAGTTAAGACATTCAATGCTTCACTTTACTAGTGTTTATTGTGAGGTTTTTCATGTGGTATTCTGAGGTTTTCAGAAATTCAGAACACTGAATTTCTGTTGTCTATGTAAATTTCAAGTAAAGTAAATAAACATTACTGAAGATAGTCACCATGCTACACATTAGATTCCCAAAACATATTCATATCATCAAAAAGTCCTATATTATGCCTTTTGTTTCTACTCCCAAACATTCCTTGTAATAGCCATCCTGTTCTCTGTTAATGAGTTTGACAATTTTTGTTAGATTCTACAAATAATGGAGATCACAATTTTCTTTCTGTTTGATCTGTTTTATTTAGCATGCCTTTCATACTCATATGTGTTCTTACAAAAAGCAGCATTGCCTGCTTTTTAAGGCTAAACAATATTCCACTCTGTGTGTGTGTGTGTGTTTGTGTGGTGTGTGTGTGTGTGTGTGTGTTTGTGCGTGTGTCTACCAACAGATGCTAGCTACTTGTATAACTTGGCTGCTGGAGATGAGCCTCACTTTCCTTCACTACTCTGCCATCCCTAGAACAGCTGGCAAGAAAATCCCCAGCATTTCGCTACCTTTAGGCACTGGAAGAAAAGATGGATATTTTAATCTGCATCTCACGCCTGGCAGCTTTCCTCCAGTCATTGTACATCATTGCAAGACAAGCACCAACACAATTTGCTCTCACCTTGCCCAAGCCGATACAGACTTTGGTCTCTACAGGAGCCCTTTCTGTTATTAATACTTTTCTATTTAATTCTCTTATTATTGATCAAATTCTGTTGATCTCACAGGAGTCTCTTGAGTCATCAGCCAGAAAATTTGAACCAAAGTTCTCTGATGCTTATCCTGCAAAATCACCAAAATAGTTACAACACTGAAAGAGTATTTTTTATTTTTAATTAAAAATTTTTATTCATTTTAATGAGTAAAGCATAAAGAGTAGCAATGGATCAGTTTCAAAACAGGTTAGTGGGACAGTTACAATAATCAGTACGTTGCATACTGTTGTCTTTGTGGTAATTATTCAGAGAACAAGACGCAGACAAGATATCTTGTCTAAACAATATTAGAGCAAACCTTTCTTCCTATCGAGGAGAAAGTAGCTGTATATGAGAGAGTTTTAGATGGAATTTTCTTTTCTATTTTTTTGTCTGAACTGGGGATTGTACTCAGGCCCTTGCACTGGCCAGGGAGGTGCTTAGTCCACTGAACTATCTCCCTAGACCCTAGAATTTTCAATAAAGGTAATCTAGAAATATGCTTCTATTTTCACTCAAAATGATGATAAAATTAAAGAAAATAAAAGTCTTTTGGGTGACAGAATTTTGATAACTTTAATGCTTCAAGACTATGAGAATATAATATATTCCTTATAGGATAAAGCATTTTATGTTCTCACTCTTCAAACTTACTGTATATGTTAGTTATAATGAACTCTTATGTTTAATTAAAAATTTATTCTAGCACTGAATAAAGAAGCAAAAAGTTAAGCACCCAGGAAGAATTGAGCATTTTCTGTTAGGCTTCCCAAATAACATTAATGATGGAATTGATAAAAAAACAACAACCTGTTGCAATACAGGTAGTTCACAACTTTAGAAATTCATTATTGTTTTTATTTACAGGGAATATTGCTTTTTTAGCTGTCTCTACTTTCATGAGTGCAGATGTAAGTCAGTAGAATATCTCTGCTGAATAACCCTATGATATGAAATAAACTGTGAAATATGTCTTAAAATTTTACACATGAACATTCAATTAGATCAGTGAAGATCTGTTTAAAATCCCAATTGTTCTGGTTATTATGTACCTGCTGCTCAATCCCCATGTTGCCTATATGAAGAAGACTGGAGCATCTCCCTCACTTGATCATTATCTTTGTTATGGTAATGCATTAGTTGAGTGCTTAAGCAACAAACATGACATTAGAAATATTTGGAGCATGAAAAAATAGAGAAAGACCTCCTAAGGCATTTACTTTTAGCTCCCAAACAGCATGAAAATGACTTTCTATGTAGGACATCAATTTGCTAATATGGATAGCGTGCGACCAATCAATGGTCATTAGCTCAAATCTACATGTTCATTTGATATTTATAATTTGACAACAATTCGTAATAGTAGAATTTTAAATTAGTATAATAAGGAAACAAAATTGTGGAATGCAATGAATTATTTAAATAGATATGGCAATCATGGTTCCCCATATTTCAAGTATGAGTCCTATAATATTTAGCATTCTGTTACTTAATGAAGAACCATTTTTACTGGGATCTCTTGTTGGCACTGAAATTCTTAGTATCTCTAACTAAGAGACATCAACAAATAAGTCCAATCCTGAAATGTTAGAGTGCCATGATAACATATCTGCTGCGGAACTTTCTAATAAGGTTAAAGAGAAGTCTTATTTCAGAGTAATGTGAAATTACTGAGTAAAGGGCACACAAAGGTTGGTATAATTTCCTCTGTGAAAAGTTTCTTTTAATAGTAGTAAAGAGCAGCTACAGCACATTAAATATTGACAATGTATAGGTGAGTGTTTAGGATAAATAGTGAAAAGTTCTGAGGTGTCATTTGCTCTCTGGGATATTGTTGATGAATGAGAGTGACAAGGCCAATGGGAATCCTAGATTAAAGGAAGATGGTTATCAATTGCTGTAATAGCAGCATTAATTTATAGCCCATTCTCTGCATTTGGAACAACAGAGAAATAGAGGATTATGTGTTCATGAGCAAAAAAAAAAAAAAAAAAAAAAAA